>QEQW01000576.1:0-17488 GCA_004016085.1 Claviceps quebecensis
GAAGAAGCCATTCATCATCCACTCAGAGCTAGTGGCAAGCCTTTCCCCAGTCTTGCAGAGGCTTGTGAAGGGGCAATTGAAAGAGGCACAGAAGGGCTCTGTGGTGTGGGAACATGTGGATGAGCAGACGTTCATTCGTTTCAGCCAGTATGCCTACGTGAGGACATATGATTATCCTGCATTTCGGCCCCGACCGCAACCTAAGGCAGGTCTATTTAAGGCAAGTCCTTTGGCAGTGCTAGTTACAGTTGTTCAAGTGCAAGTCGAGTCCTAGCGGAAGACTGTCTTGAGGATCTGGGTACTGACTGAGGCGGGAGACGTTATGTTTAGAATGATGCCAAACCACAGGTTCACAAGTCCCAACACACAGAAAGACCCGGCATGAAAAAGATGTGCGACGGTTCATGGGGAGTTTTCTTCGAGCATGAACCACCTGTCACCCCGCGGATTGCAAAGACGGCCATGAAAAGGGCACCACCACTTGCTGATGGGCAAAAAAATGATGCAGAGCTCTTGCTTAGCCACGCTAAACTTTATGTCTTTGCCGACTGCTACGAGATTACGCCGTTGATGGACCTCTCGATAAACACACTGTACAATGTCTTGATGGAGTTTCCTAAATGGGGTGATATCGCAGACATGCTTATTCAGCTCCTCCGATATTGCTATGAAAACGACACTCCGGCTGTATTGAAAGAACTTGTGATTCGATATGCCGTTTGCCACGTAGAGCATCTCTGGAAGAGGAAAGAGGTAACAGAACTTGCACGGACTAATGGGGAATTTTCGTCAGCTATTGTCGAGGCCATGCTGTCTGGTCTTGTCTGGCATGATGTCTAGGCTCTAACCTAAGACCTTGGCTTGTCTGGTAAACCATCGTGGTAGTGCGCTTGAGCACATCTGATGCCTACAGCCTGCGCAGGTGCGTAGGACGTTACGATTCATTATTCAATGCCAGCAATGTAATTCATGTTGCTTAAAGGAAGGTAGTCACGGCCCAACGGTACGGCCAACAGGTACCCACCCACCTTTAGCTTGTCGCCCGACTGTGTCAAGACCGTGACTGAGCTTTGCGGAGGCTGGAGTATATAAAGCATGTTTCGAGACCGACATCAACATTACAAGGTATCGACCGAACCTTTGGTCTAGCCCAGGCGTCAACCCGTAAGATCTGGTTCATCATGAAGCACTCCCACGCTTTTTTGTGACCCTCTCTGAGGTGTCGCTGGCGGAAGGTGCGAGGCTCTTTCCCTCCTTCCACAAACGCAGTCCTGCGCAGTGCGCTCTAGGCGGAGCTCCTGGCTTCAGACGCGGAACTGCCCATGTCGCTTTCCTTCCTTGCGTTTCCACGCACTGCGACAGTCATTTCGATGATGCAGCGATTCCAGAACAACAATGCAACTTCTGCTGGGCTGGAGCAGCTGTGAAGGATCTGTCATGAGTCTAGAGAGTAAACAGGTTTCGACTTTCCATCTACTGCTCCTCCGCGCAAGCCGCACTGGCTCCTCGTCGTTTCTTTTTCAGCTATTGCAAATCACTCACATCTCAGAATCTCTTATGTGGGCAGGATACGCTTAATGCTGCTCTCAGACCCACGCGGCGGCTGGATAGCATTCAAGTCGAATCAAATCCATCGTCTGCATAAAAAACCGTTGCCTCTTCTTCCACTTGGCACTTCCTGTCACGACAACCCTAGGGCCGCGACATGGCACTGGGTGCAGTCCTGGAGCCGCTCGTGGTGGTGACCTTGTTGTTCGGCGGCGCTTGGGTCAACAGAAATAAGGGCTGCGACGGCGAAGAAGCTCGACAAACTTGGTCTCCTGTTGATGGCAGTCTCAAGAAGAGCGACGAGTTTCGCATACGCGACCCGCTCAGTCCTGTGTTGGAAAGCGGCTGGGTCCAGTCTACCTCATTCCTACACAAGTACGATCCCATAACGCAGCGTCGCCGGAGAATCAAAATCATGAGTTACGAACGATTTGTCACTTCTCCAAATACGTCGGTATTCAAGGACAGACTGCTCAGCAGGGTGTTGCGAAAATTCCCATTTCTGATGGAGGTCTGGTACTGGGCCTTGATATATTGGGTGAGGATGAGTACCACTCTTGCCTGCTTCCCATTAAGCCAGAACATTCGCTAACATGGGAAAAAGTTGTATCAAATCGGTCGCGCGTTGACTGCATTGACGCTCGTCGAGGATACTGTCAATGTCGCCCGGCGACATGCCTTGGACGTGATTCGTCTCGAACAGCGACTACTCATCTTTTGGGAAATACCTATCCAAAAGGTTTTCTTGCAATACCCAAATGTCATGCATTGGATTAATCGACTATATTCCTTCATTCACATACCTGGCACCATCTCGTTCCTCGTCGCGCTGTACTTCCTGACAACAACGCAAAAGCGTTGTAATGCGACTGAAAATGTCCAGATCAGCAGTGCCAGTACTGGTCCTGCTCTTTACCAAGCCCGGCGACGAACAATGGCTGTTTGTAATCTGATTGCATTTTTCGTTTTTACACTGTGGCCTTGTATGCCTCCGAGATTGTTGAGTAACCCCGAGTACGAGGGAAAGGGCGCAACGGAAGCCAAGAGCTTCGAATTTGTTGATACGGTTCACAGTGCCGATGGTGCGAGCAGTGTATGGACGATGAACAGGTTTTGCAACCAATACGGTCAGTAGGCCTGTGCGGTACCCTGTCCAGCCTACCACTCAGTCGTCACTAACAGTTGGCAGCGGCTATGCCATCATTGCACTTCGGATATTCTTTGCTCATTGGATTGACGATAGCGACTTTTCCCACCGCCGGCGCTCGTGTCGCGTGTTAGAAGCGCGTGAGCTTGGTCACACTCGGAATGTCATATCCGATGCTCATTCTAATGGCCATTATTGCTACGGCGAACCACTTCATTCTCGATGCCGTCGCCGGAGCCGTGGTTTGTGGCATTTCTTGGCATATGAATGAAATTATCTTGAACTTGTGCGTACTCGAAGATCATTTTTTGTGGATGTTGAGGATCCACAAGCCGGTCATTTCGTTGGAACCCAAGACGCCAACGTTTTCGAAACACTTGGCTGGTTGGTTGGGGGAACCTCTGAGTCCAGTATGATCAATTTGTTCTTGCAGTACGTATTCGAGGATTTGGATGAAGGGGTCGACGACACTAGAAGCATGTACTATTCTTCATCGTCAGCGAAAGCGGCGTTTGTTTGCGCTCTTGTATATCCCTAGGTAGTTTGCATGGTGGCGGATCTAGAATGGTGCAAAATGCAGAGAGCACCGTTGGTCATTGTAGGACAGAAATGAAGTTTAATACACAAAGCCAGGCTTTGTGTTCCCGTGATACAACCTCGCCTCTGCCATGTTTGTCGATGGCCGAGGTTGTGAAGTCGTGCGACCTTTCAGGGGTGCAGTATGGGGTACAGCTACCGCTGCGATTGCCCCTAAACAGCGCCCCGCTTGGCACTGGCTTGTACAGATACATACATACATAATGCATGCTAGGTAGGTACCTAGCCCCTCGATGACGGGCCGCGTGGAGAGCGGGGCATCTGCCCTGCCACATGCCGGGTGCCAGGTGCCAACAACTGCTTATTACGGCCGTCGTCATCCATCAGCCACAGCGTCGTCGATCATTCATACCAGCATCAGAGTCCAAATCGTTCTTATTCTCGGACCCTTCAGAGACAGCAGCTTTTCAAATGCAATTGCTGCGAGATTACTGAAACACGAGCACGCAAGAGAGCCAAGACAACCAGCAGCAACTGGCCTGTTAGTCACTGGCTGTCCATCTACCGAGTCACTGACTTGCTGGGACTGGTGCCCGCTGGCCCCGCAGCCGTTGTTTGCCACCCGACCGCTTCATTCAACCTCGGAATCTTCGACAGAACTTTTTATTGAGAAGCAGGCCATGACCTCGTCTTCACGACCTGACTTTTCATGTGGACATTCGTCGGCACGATCTGCATCGCCATCTACAAGCTACTACGCCATGAGTGACGATGAAGAGGGCGGCTACAATACCATCGCGCATACAGAGGCCAGGAGAGGCGTGAAACTGCTGTTTTCGAAGAGCAAGGTCTGTACTGCATCTCGCATAGCGTACACAATGATGGATCGAGCATGATTTTCACCTTGATCCCGAGCACTTGTGTGATGCCTTCTTGCTTGCGCACCGACTGATAGTCTGATACATGTGCGCCTAGGTCTACGTGCATCCTACACCATCCTCGAGAGACAATGTCCCGGGATATATTGCGCTGTTGCAGCAAAAGCACGCGATAACGTCGGCAAGACCAACTTCATCCTCCTCTCAAGATTCATCTTCACCGGCATCGTCTGATCTGCTCCTGGCGTGGATTCCTGAAACGGCGCTCGGCGATGTCGCCGATATTTACGTCAAAGTAGACCTCTGCGGCGGCGACTCACCCCCCAAGCATACCTATCTTGTCCCTCCACCGCCTACGGTCACGAGCCACAGCGGCTCCGTGGGCGGCTACTCATTTGCGGTGCCAATCAGTGCGATTTTCTCCCTGCTCGTGCGGCCTCCGAGCCCGGGCTGGTGGTATGGCTCCATCATTATCAACTCGCGCGCGGGAGACAGCTTCCCGGCGCTGTTTTTCCACGACGACGAATGCCAGAGCACCATCCTGCAGAAGAAGAAGTTGACCAAGGATACTTTTGACCCTTTTGGCGAGTCTGGCCAAGTATTCTGGGGTGCGGAGGAAGTGCTCAGATGGGTCAAGAGATATGTCAAGGTCGAGAGATCGCGCGCGGAGCCTACTATCTATCTAATCGAGCCCAGCAAAGAGGACTTGCAGGGCTTTGGGGACGGTTCTGGGGCTGCACCGTCAAAGGCTAGGGCTGGGCCCAGCCGAGACGCCGAGATGGATCCCTTTGTCAAGCTGATTAAAGAAACGGGGTGGAATATCTTGAACCAGTTCAGCAAGGTAACGAATTTCACGAGGAGAGCAGCTCAAGACATCGCCGACAACAACAATCTGCCCCCGCAAGTGAAGAAGCTGTTAAAGAACGCCGAGGTACAGACCCTACAGGATGAATTCGACAGCGCGAGGATCTATCTCGCCCGGTGGGCTATGGGCATCGCCGAGCAGAGCGAACGGGATCGGCGGGGCCGCATCTGGACGGTCAGAGATGTTGTGGACCTGGAGGACACGGATGTGGGAGAGTTTGAGCTACTCGAAGGGGCCGCTGCGCTATCACTCGAGGAAGCACGCAGAACAGTCACCATGGCCGAATGGGACACGTTTTTTGACGCGGAGTCCGGGCGGCTATCTGTCACGGTGGACGAGGTGAAGGAGCGCATCTTCCACGGGGGGCTGAGCCCCGATGATGGCGTTCGAAAGGAGGCGTGGCTGTTCTTGCTTGGAGTCTATGAGTGGTACGGGACACGTGATGAGCGAAAGGCGCAGATTGCTTCCTTGCGGGACCAGTATTATCGACTGAAGCAATCTTGGTGGGAGAGGCTGGAGGGCGATGGTGGAGAAGACGAAACGGGCGAGTGGTGGCGAGAACAAAAGGCGCGCATTGGTAAGACGTTAATGTTTCTTTACACCTTGTTATTACTTCATTTCCGCCTCTTTCATAATTCTTGTCTTCTTTTTCTCGTTTGCTTTTCCTGTTTACCTTCCATCTCCCTTTGTTACCCCTAACATCCCGTCAATACATATGCTAAAGACGAACAGAAAAAGATGTGCACCGAACAGATCGCCATGTCGGCATCTTTCGCGGCGAAGACACCCCCCACCCCGACCCCAGCTCTCCCTTTGCCGATGTTGGCACCAACGTCCACCTGGAGCAGATGAAGGAGATGCTGCTCACATATAACGAGTACAACAAAGATCTTGGCTACGTGCAAGGCATGTCCGACCTTCTATCCCCCATTTACGCCGTCGTCCAGGACGACGCCATCGCTTTTTGGGGCTTCCAGAAATTCATGGAGCGCATGGAGCGCAATTTTCTACGAGACCAGTCCGGCATGCGGAACCAGCTTCTCACGCTCGATCATCTTGTCAACTTTATGGATCCAAAGTTGTGGGAGCATTTGCGCGCCACGGACAGCACGAATTTCTTCTTCTTCTTCCGCATGATCTTGGTGTGGTACAAGCGGGAGTTTGAGTGGGCAGATATTCTGAGGCTGTGGGAGGGACTGTGGACGGACTTTCTGAGCTCAGAGTTCCACTTGTTTGTTGCGCTGGCTATTTTGGAGAAGCATCGAGATGTTATTATGGAACATCTTAAGGCTTTTGACGAGGTTCTCAAATACGGTATGTTATTGATCTCTTGCAGCCTTATCTGGCCCTTGCTCGTGGGCCTACCACCGGAAGTTTTATTCGGGCTCTTGAAAGGGAAGGACCGCCGGCAAGAACTTAGACGACAGAAGGCTCCTTAAACGCTAACTTGATATCTCAGTGAATGAGTTGTCAAATACAACGGATCTCGAGTCGACGCTCATTCGAGCAGAGGCCCTTTTCCGCAAATTCCAGCGCCATGTCGAGGCTATTGACAAGAAGCAGAATTTTCCCGCGCCGCGAGTTGGCTCTTCCTCGGGGAAACCATTGGCTTCGGAAGCCAAGGCACAAGCGCAGTCTCAGTCGCAGACAAAGAGCGCACAGAAGTCGCCTGCCAATGACACAAAAGGAAAGGATGCAGAGGCGCAGCACAAGATGATTTCGCCAGAGTTACGAAGATTACTTAGTAGGAAGGTGGATGTTCTTTCGAGGAACACGGTGGAGAAGCAGGGGGATGGAATGCCAGGGAAGTAGGGGCAGCATGTGCTAACAGAAGTCATGTATAACGACAGAAGAAATGTGTAGTGTCTGTATCACTTTGTAAGGCGTTGGCTGGCGCATGCGATGGGTTTGCTTCTTTGTACTTGAATTAGGTCTATGATAAATGAAAGCGGTAGTACATTTTCGAGACGTTTACGGTGGCTCCTGAGGCAAATTTGTACATGGTGAGTCCCGTATAATACAGACTATTCTTATTCTATTCCCGATACAACAAGTCCAAAGCAACCGTGGTGGGCTTGCATACAAATATCCTTCAGTTTGTGTGTTTTCCTTGATGCTCCTCCCACAAACCCAACTCGGACAAACGACAACGCTCTCTGCATTAAAACAAGATATGACGCCAAAAGAAACTAGAAAAACCACTTGCTCGCAGCGGCATCGCCCGAATCCCCACCCCATCTATCTATATCCCCTCGGACCAGCCGGTCTCCTCTGCCCCCCATCCCCCGACGGACCATAAGCACCCCCCGGCATGAACCGATCTTCATACGATCCGCTCCCCGCCCCTCCAGCACCCCCCGCCGGAGGAGGAGGTGGAAACTGCGCCCCCGACCCCGACTGCAACGGACTCGGACTCGCCGTCGCAGACCTCCCCCCCCACAACCTCTGCTTCAGCCTATCCTGCGCCGACGCCGCCCCCCCAGGCGAACCTCCCATCCCAACACCCTGATAACTCCCCGCCCTCTGACTAGGCAACGGCCTCGCCTGCACATCCTCCCTCCCTGGAATGATCAGCCCTCCCGGCCCTGCTCCCCCTCTATTCAACCGTCCAGCCCTCAGACTCTGCGTCTGCTGCTGCTGCGTCTGCACCGGCGCACTATCCCACAGACTCGACAGGCCTCCCGCTCCTGGCGTAGATGAGCCGCCTCCTCCTCCTCCTACTCCTCCTCCAGCGGAGGGGCCCAGGCCTCCATACCGGGCCCCGAATTGCTGCTGTACTGACGAAGATGCGTAGAGGGGTTGTGGGACGACGGCGCTTTTCGGATCAGGGGGCAGCCATGTGGGAAAGGCGCGGCCTTTGTCGGTGTAGTAGTTTCGTAGGACGCGGCAGACGTGTGTGTCGTCGTCGGTGTCGCCGTCTTGGTCGGAGGAGAGGAGGGTGGAGCGGAGGGAGGAGATTTGGGAGGTTGTGCGGGTGAGGATGTTGGAGTACCAGGAGGACATGGCGTGGGGATGTGTGTGTGCGGAGAGAGAGAGAGATGGAGGTATCGAATACGGGGTTGGGTTGATGGTCGTTTGAGTTGTTTTTTGTGGTGTCTTGTTGTGTGCGAAAAGTGAGGAAGGAGATCCTCTTGGTTTTTTTTTGTGGTTGTTTTGGTTGTATAGTAGAGGGGTTGGGGTTGTTTGGCGGATGTAGTAAGGTCGTGATGACGTGGTGGTTGAAGTTGAAGTTGGTCGGAGAGAGTGACGATGGAAGGTGACGAAGGCAAAGACGTGAGCCTTGGCCCTTGGCTCTTGACTCTTGAGGAGCTATAGTGGGTCGGGTGGTGGGTGAGGAGATTAGGTGACCAATCAGCTACATATGCTTGGGTCGGAACTTGGAAGAACGGCACGGGAGACTCTCTGGGAGGAGGTATGTAGATGTACTTCCATCGTGTTTGTCGTGCAATTATTGGTGTTGAATTGTGCTTTCACGTGTATTTGGTAATTTATTGGACAATTCTTCTACATTTTTTGAGGTCTGTTTGGAATCAGTTGGTTTTACTCGAGATGTCTCATTCACTATCTCCTGCCTCATGATTTCCACGCCCTCAGCAACTCTCGTCTCGGCAATACATGCTGAAAAAGGGAACAAAGCGGACAGCATGGAAGACACAGGACACATAAAACGCATGGTGGACGAGAGAAACCTCTGCCATACAGTATGTCGCAAGATGTTGAAAATAGCCACGCAAAGATGCCAAAACATTATACGCCTAGGAAATATATGCAGTGCAGACAAACAGTACGGCCCTGTCGCCGCGAAAGACCAGAGATGAACCCCACGGGCAGAAACGTTTTCTTGACACAGTTACCACATTAGCTTCAACCGATCTTTTCCTTTGTCACCCCTCACGATCTCCTTCTCCCCCTCCCTGAGCTTCTTGGTGTCCCTCTTGAGCACCTGAGCGCGCTTGCGCTTACTGCCAACAGTCTTCTTCTCATCTTCCATCTCCTCATCCTCCTCATCCTCCTCCTCTGCCTCATTCTCGCTCTCCAACCAATCCTCCAGATCCTCAAGCTCCGCCTCGCTCTCCTCCTCAATGTCAGACACGTACTGCACCTCCTTCTCATCGTCCGACTCGGCGAGCTCTTCATCATCAGACAGGACGCCCTCGTCCATGTCCTCGTCCTCCGCGCACTCACCCTCTCTTTCCATGGCATTGAGGACCTTCTTCCAGATAGCCTCGCTCACATTCAGGGGCTGGTCACCATATGCGCCTTGTCGCAGACGCTCCACGAGTTCACGCTCAATAGTCCGCTCCAGCTTGGCAGCTGCTTCGGCCTTGCGCTCTCTTGTCTTTTCTCGGTGCTTAATCTTGGGCGCCAGCTTGGGTACCAACTTCTCACCCAGGCGCTCTTCCTCAGCTGCGATGCGGCGCATGCGGATTTGGACCTGCGTCAGCCGCGTGAGGCGCTGCTTGCATTTGTGGGTCAAAAACTTGGGCCAGTAGATGAGACGCTCGTCAATCTGCTCCAGAGCTTTCGTGTAGTTGTTGGATAGCTTGATCTTCTCCCACATTTTGGACGGCAGGTGGGCTCGCTCGACCGTCTTCATGTACAGGTAGAGAGTCTGCTTGGTCGGGTGCTGCCGCACAGTGGCATACCGCGAGTTGGCCAGAGGGCATGATTGCCGGTTGCAGAGACCCGTGACGTTGTATTCATTGCGGCAGAAGTTTTGCTGCTTCTCTGTTCTGTGGGGGAGGTTGTTAGTGGACGTTGGAGTTTGCGGAGCTTCGCGGATGCGTCGACACTTTCGCCTCGCTTGGAGGCGAATTCTTCAATGGCGGTGCATGACTCACTTTAATTTGTAAGAGCAGAATTGCTGATTGATGATTTGCCAGATGATCTCGTCGGACGCCATCTTGATGCAGAGGGCGAATAGTACTCGCTAGCTTTGAACTGCGCGTTTGCTGTTGTAGTAGTTCCCAAAGGAAGAAATGATTTGTAGAAAAGAAAGACGGTACAGTGACCAAAATATCTTCTCCGGAGATTGAGCAAAAAATGCGCACGTCAACGTGGGTGATGGTCTGTCCAACACGCCGTAAAATCAGTAACAAGGCTGCCTTCCCAGTTTATTTTCCCGCAGTCCGACTTTTCGTTTTCTGGATGATTTTTTTTCGCCAGCCTTGATAGGCGGGAAGACGCTAGGACCAGCGCCATTGCACACCGCCTTCCTGTCCGGGTGTGAGCTTTCCACTCGGTCGCGGAACAAATGCCTCTCCGACGCTCCGTGGAGACTGGAGAGCAAGTTGCGTGGGGCATTGGCGACGCGTGGTGAATCGGTGATGCAACTTCAAGCAAGGCATTGCCGTCACGAAGCTCAGCTGCCAGCCCATCGCGACGCAAGTTCAGCTTACCCTCAATATTCAACGCTACTCCTCGAGCGAGGCAGATTAAATCCACGTACGCACAGCTTCTCTGACACAAGATTGATCTCTCACCTGCGTCACACCCCCTCGACGAGTCCGACCGCCCCGAAGCCACATCCCATCGCGGGGGCCGCCAACGCCCACCATGCCGACCGCCGGCCTCAAAACCATCATCGCGCTCTCCTTTGTCCTCGCCGTCGGCTTCCTCCTCGTCATTCTCTCCTGCGCTCTCTTCTCGTCATACTTCCCGCTGCTGGTTGTGGGAACATACGTGATTGCGCCTATTCCCAACTGGATATGCAGCCGCTGCGCCAACCCAGATGACTTTGTGGAGAGCTCCGGCGCGGCGGTCCTAGACCTGGGGCGGTTCTTTACGGGATTCCTGGTCGTGATGGGCATTGGTGCGTTTTCATTTCTTTCAAGAGACTTTCTCAGAAAAAAAAGAGAAAACAGAAGGAAGAGACATGTCTTGCATTTGTGTGGAAGCTGGCTGACAGATGATTTGTGATAGCTCTCCCTGTTGTGCTGGCACATTCGGACATGATCCGCGTCGAAGCCATGATTATGTCGATTGTAGGCGGTTTTTTGATCTACGGAACCATTATCAGCTTTGGCATGTTCTTCCAGGAGGAGCAGGAGTTTTGACGTTGCGGGGCCTGCTGAGCGGGCGTGCGAATCTTGCTGGGGGGTTCAAATATTCAAATAACGAAAGCGGGTATTGCGTCACGAGAGGTTCTTGAGGCTAGATTTGCTATTCTTCGTTGGTCTTGAATCCGGTTTTCCAAATCAGCATTCGGAGTTCCGTCCACACTGGAGGTGTCCAACCCGCAACGTTTAGGGCAGCGGCCAATACTCTCAGCACTTCTTATTTTTCGATGGATGCGAATCAGGCTTGACGACTCTTTAGGGCGAATTTGTGGCCGCGCGTCCCGGCCCAGGGGAGAACACGACTCCTTGAAATGCGACTTGCACGAGCAATGCGAGCCGATGTCAATGGCCGATGAGTCTAAGAGCCGATATCTGTAGTGAAGCCAGTCCGCTGGCATAATTGGAGAAGTCGTGCGTGTTATAAACTTGTTTCATGAAATGAATACAGCTAGTACTGTTGTATAAGCTGGCGAATGTTATAAAGCTGGTACATTCCACGAGGCCGGAGCATACATGTAAAGCTGTGCTGTGCAAGCAATAAAGTCGGTCATGATTATGTCCATGCTACCTTTATACTAACACAACGCTCTTTTTCCATTGTACGTGACAGAACTCCTAGTTCACCCAAGGAAAATTTGCTGCCCCTTTTCCCCTTCTGCTCTTCCCCAGGTTGACCTTCAATTCAAACAGAACCAAAGACTTCGCTAACCTTCATGACGAAAAGAAAGGGATCCTTCACAAAGAGCCTCTCTGTAAAGAAGAAACCCCTGTCAATTGCATTGACAAATTTTCCCCCTCTGCCGACCTTTGAGTTGATCCCCCCAGCCTCCAGGCAATGCTTCTGTGCTTTCTGAAAGCTTTTTGGCCACGTCTATTTTGTCCTCTAAGTTGCGGGCATAATGAATGACCTTTATGTCACCGAACATGTCACAGACAGTGCTATCTTTGTCGGCAGACCGCGACTTCGAAAAGAATTTGCCTTGCAGGCCCTTCAATATACGCGAAGATAAATATCTCAAGAATCTTCTCGCTGCTGATGGGCTCAATCAACTCCCCGTTCTCAATCACGGTGATGAGTCGAGGGAAACCCTGGAGGTCCGAGGTCGTGACTCGTGAAGCGTCTGGAAATACTTCGCAAAGTTTTTCTTAAACACGGCCCTTTGTTTCTCGAGGAAAATTGAAATCGGACAAAAGGTGTAGCTTTCTGCTTGAACTTCACTGCCAGTCACTGGCTTGTAATTGTATCGGTTCTCCATTTTTTTTGTTGATGGTTTCGAGCCCATCTGAAAGCCCGGAAGCCGTCTGGCTCACTGACCAGTTTGGAAAACAGGGAGCTTTGGCACTGAAAGAATAAATTGACCACTGGCGAAGGTTGAAGTTTCCTCAACGCCCCGTCTCTCTGCCCCAACGCCTCGTCTTGCATCTCGCTCAACTTCTGGCCCACCTTGCATCCCTTCTTGTTCGCCTCGCCTTTCTGCTACAGCGCTCATAGCGTGTTTTTTGTTCGCCTGCTCCTTTCTCTCCGATCTCGGACCTCCTGTCTCCCTCTCCAATTCATGGTCCTTCTTCTGGAATCCGGAACTGACACAGTGCTTTGTTGAGTTCCTGCTGCAGCGCCATCACTCTAGCTTGGGGTCTCGGATTCGTTCCTTCTCCTTCCGATGTGTCTCCTCGACCCGTTGCAGGCTTTGGGAGTTCCCGGTCTTCTTGCGCTCTCGCCGCGATATAAACAGATAATTTATCTGTCGCCTTGACCCGCAGACAATGTGCTCTTGCTCTCCTGCTTTCTATACTGCCGCAATGCCTCATCTCTCTCCACAATCTGTCGCTCTAGCTCTTGTATGTCTTGACGTAGAGAGTTGTTGTCATTATGTTGGTCCATGACTCCATGGTCAACGAGACCTTGGAAGCTGGCCTTCGAGTCTCGACTATGGATTTGGTCATGGTGGTGATGCTGAAGCCTGAAAGCTGATGGAAAGTGCACGAAGAATGAGTCAATGACGTTTGTAGATGAAAAGGAACTTGGGCAGAATGCAAATAAGTTATGGAGAAGACAACAAGTTGGTCAAGCAGAACGTAGCAGACGAGGCGGGTGTTTATATACAGGACTCGACGTGGTAAGCCGCGATTGTTTCTGATGGAGTCATGGACTGACCAGTGACAGGGATTCTGGGAAGGACAAATGCTCCCCTTTGAAGTTTGAACTTTCACCTTTTGCAAACGCTGACAGCTGTAAAGCATATACCAACCCGGCTACATAGTTCTGTGCAGCGGAAACTTGGAGTCTGGAGATACTCATCGATGCTGTGTCATTGCTGTCAGCTGATAAATCGGATGTGTATTGACTCATTGGGTTACAAGACGAGTTTGTTTGTTTACATAATACAGAGTTGAAAACTCTTAGTCGATGAATGCAGTATCAATGCCAAGTGGCTCTTTCCCATTCACTCAATTTCACTGTCTGTTTCAACAGTGGCGCCGACTGCCAGAAGGCCGCCTGGCACCTGGCGCAATGAGAATAAAACCATGCTGGGCCGACAATTAAAGTAGTGGTTCCCCTTTGCTTGTTGAGTCGGAGTTGACCTGCATCTCAGGATAACTTTTGTTATCAGCATGTCGACCGACACTCCTCCTATTCAATACTTCTTCCACATCCAGAAAATTTCTCGCAAAGTACCCATGAGGCTTGAATACAAACCGACGGTCGACCGTTGAGACAAAAAACCGAAAGGGCAAGGGCCGCTGAAAGATCCAAGAAAAGGGAATGCCGTCGTCCGTGGAATCTGAAAAATGGTGACTGGTCAGAGGCAAGGCCGTGCGGCCCGTGCCAGATCGGACAGATCCTAAGGGTTGGCATGTAACGGTTAGCTTCAAGCATGGAAAACCTCCCTCTATCGGTTCAAAATACTCTGAAGTGGTATTCTGTCAACGGCGCCGTGAAGGTAAGTGGCAAGCCGTCTCCTATTCCAATTTCCCTGTGTCCTACCCGCAACCCACGATTGCAACTTGCGTTGCAGTCACCAGTGTTTTACAGAATGAGACTAACAAGCCAAATCAAAAAGTTGGCGAGATAAGAAAAGTAAAAATTCTGTAAGCGAATTTCCAGGGGTATTTTAAATTTTGTAAATCTTTATTACCTTACTGATAAAAAGTTTCTTGATAGAACCAGGGGCATCTTGAGCCCTGTACATACATTTTTTTACAACTCAAAAGATAAGGATAAGGTAATCATCGCGGCACGAATATCGATAATCAAACAATATCGTTCAAAACCAGCTGCATCAGTCACCTCCCTTTTCATCAATCAATACAATCTTCATCACTCTCGTGTCGAGAACAACGCTCTTGCAAAGCGCGGAAACTGCAGTCTGCGCCTTTTCTACCGATGATCCTGTCCTTGTTCCCGTCACCCCTGGGTCCAAGAATGCCGGCTGGGCCATGAGCCCCGATCAGGAGTGCAAGCCAGGCGGCATCCGGCAGGATCATCGGTAGAAAAGGCGCAGACTGTAGTTTCCGCGCTTTGCAAGAGCGTTGTTCTCGACACGAGAGTGATGAAGATTGTATTGATTGATGAAAAGGGAGGTGACTGATGCAGCTGGTTTTGAACGATATTGTTTGATTATCGATATTCGTGCCGCGATGATTGCCTTTTCAATGCTCATCAGTCAATACCATCTCCATCAATTACGCCGCCGCGGGCCGCGCGGGACCTGTTGATACTAACAGACAATATCGTGATAGGGGCGAGTTGCACAACATAACGTTGGTCAGAGGCAGGAGGGCCGTGCCGGATGCCAAGGGTTGGCATGTGACGGTTAGCTTCAAGACGCAGGAGCATTTGGATCGCCGGACGCACGTCACATGCATGATGTCGCGTTTATGTGGATCCCCTGAGATAAACTGAGAAAAAAGACATGAGAACAAAAGATAGATCCCACCGAGATGAAATGGACACGTCACACGTAGACAATGGCGACACGACACTCGCCGGTTCTCGAAATCTCTATGAAAAAGAAAGAACAACTTCTGTACTCAATTCGACTCAAACAGCCCCCCAGCCCCTGCCCTTCTCAACTACATACATGATGAGAGTACACGCCTCTTAATATAGCCAAACGGAGGAAATAAACTATGTGAACCTAAAGAGGAAGGGAGAATATAAGGAGAACGAAGAAAGTGTTGGTTTCCGAGCACCTGATCGACTCGAGCTTTTTGCCGCTTCCCTTGGGTTTGTTGATGTTGTCACGGTCTGTACAGCGTCGCTTGTGCAGGAGTGACAATGCACTGTATAACCATGATCAAGCTGCAGGCGTGCAACTTGGTCACTTGACCTTTTGGGCGGGACGGGTGGTTGTGCGTTCCTCACAGATGTTGCCCCTGTTGCCGCACATCAACCGACATCGACCAGGCGTGGCTCTTACTACTGAAAAGCTGCAATTTGCTCACAAAATCTCCATATATCCCAACGCACATCCAAAGGGATACACATAGGACATAGGTATATCATTCCGGCTGAGTTCGTACACGACCTGAACAGAGGGCCTTAGGTATGATTGAGCTTGAATCGTGCGCTCGCAACATGTACCATCGGCAGGGTGCCCCAAGTAGCGTTGGAAATCTAGATACCGAAGATTATGTATTTCCCTTCGGATGCGTGTTGGGATACATCGTAATTTTATGAGCAAATTGCAGCTTTTCAGTAAAAAGAGCCACGGCATTGTAGCCACTAGTAAGCTTGGTTGGCCCCGTGTGAATTCTCTAGTAGACAGGTTAGTAGTCTGTGGCATTGCAATCGAAGCTCAATTCTTCTACGATAGCGTCCGTACTAAGGCAGCTTGTAGTTCGATCTTGAGCTCATCATTGAAGGGCTCAAGTTGTAACCGTCGGGGGATTACGGCGCTCTTCGCTCCAGAACTCGTCGTCTTTCTCGCCGTGATCAGAATCCCCGTCATTGGAGTCAAAATCATCAGTATTGCGTTCAGCTTCGTCCCTATTTGTTTTCCAGGTGTAGGCCACAGGAAATCAGACGGTGAAAGGATGGAAGAAGAAAAATTGTGTTGCAGGTGTAGCATGCTGCACGCATGAAATTGTTCTTTTGGACCCACGATTTCCGTCCTCCACTACCTATGTAGTTTCGCTACCAGTCTGTTATGCCCAGTCTGATAGGTTACAGACAGTGGGCAAAGACTTCCAGTCGGCAGAGATCTCTGCCTTGAGGAGCCAAGGAACGGTGGAGGAGTTGACGCCCGTGATGCCAAATTTCTGCATGGTATTTTTGATGTAGAGATTTTGATGCAGAAGAATAGAGCGATTAGGCCTATCACGAATAATTCGATACCAAGAAACAGCTTGGGCTCGCCCAAACGCTTCAGCTCATATCAACGCTGAAGATCCGAGATGACTGGCTCAACCATTTCGGGGCTTCGTGCCGCGATAATCATGTCGTCGACATAAAGAATCAGGAAATAACTTTCTTT
Source organism: Claviceps quebecensis (assembly GCA_004016085.1). Lineage (NCBI taxonomy): Eukaryota > Fungi > Ascomycota > Sordariomycetes > Hypocreales > Clavicipitaceae > Claviceps > Claviceps quebecensis. The sequence goes on from QEQW01000576.1 coordinate 16,512, forward strand.
GTGAAAAAAATACACAGTTCGTTCTGCAGACGCTTGAAACGAAGCTTGTCGAGCTCGGCTGATATGTCATCTAGCCACCAAAGGGGCGAGATGGGCAAGCCATATAAGGCCACGCCTAAGCGACAGGCACGCTTCGTGCCGTCAGTATGTCCGTGAGGCTGCCTCACTCCGTGAGGCTGCCTCACGTACACCCCCTTCCGTGCAGATGCATTCAGAAACGCATTAACTGCGTCGCGGATTGCGACAGTTGTGCAAAACACACGGATGGACAGACACCATGTGAGCCACCGCGGCATATAGGTCGTCTCCTTCAGACGACTCGCTGTGTTGGTCACCCTGTGCTACCCATCGTACCTTAGCGTAAGGGGGCTTGTCAATTGGATGCTTGACAGTGTGAACCCAGCGACCGAAGCGTGCCTACCTGTTTGAACTCCTTTGTCAGAATAACAGGTGGCCAAATATGCATAGCAAAGTTGTAAAGTGCGTGCAACCTTGATCGTATTCTCAGCATCGGTGGAAAGAATGGCGACGCGTAAATTTTACGCAAAGGCCATCGTAAAGAAGAGAAAACAAATGGCGCAAACTGAAAGCACCGGGCTCATAACCTGTAAGATCATAGATCTGTGAAATGTGATGATACAATCTACCAAGATAAGTACCCATCTAGGAAGATGATGAATCTGGGCCTGACCACCTGTGTTGGAACAGAGAAGGCTATAGGCAAGGGCAAAGCCCTGTGGCGCGCTATAAGCTTCCGAGGGACCAAGTGATGCCTAATTTGTGAGGCTGCTACATCCAACAGGTAGGTACATAACTATGTACCTCATACCTCCTATAACTTATTAACAACACCCATGGGAATTGAGAATGATATTAGCTCTCCTCGAACAGTCTACAGATCATCGGGAAGAGACTCAAGAGAATCCTGGAGAATGGATTGCCAGAAGGTGCAAGAAATTAGAATTCGTGATTTCTCT
>QEQW01000577.1:0-17446 GCA_004016085.1 Claviceps quebecensis
ACCCCCCCCCCCCCCCCCCCCCCCAAAAAAAAAAGGCGAAGAGGACTCAGGAGAATAAAGTGGGAATGGATTGAAGAACTTCAACTAACTGCATAACCTGCACGTGATGTGGAGTATATTGCTTGGACAACAGTTGAGGAGGTAAACTATTTGTCCACGCGAGAAGCTCTCGAAATTTGAACTCGGCAAAGGCCAGAGACCCTTCCGAACCCAACGTTGTCTGGCCACCGACGTAATAGACCCATGTCATCTCACGGACAATGGTCCAAAACCAGCACAGATACGGAAATGTATCTCCCATGTACGCAGGTACCCAAGAGACAACTTCGGCAGGAAGAACAAGCGACGTTTCCGTGGTATCGAGATGAGGCCCTTTCGGCACCGCTATGAGCGGAGGAGACGATGGGTACAGCATACCCGGTTGGTGGTAGAAGAGCGACATGAGCCTGCTTATCAAGAAAAAGAAACGCATCATAAGTCTTGTGTTACCAAACCGAGCCGGGCAGGAATCGAGGTGTCTTTGGATGTACCACTTACGTGAGCCAATTGAATATACCCCACGCCGCATACATGTGCGCCGCCTTGGCTGCGCCGGTAAGATGTCGAAAAGTGCCAGTCTCTTGGTTGCTACCTTGATCTTCCGAGCTGAACAAACCCATTCGTCCGGCCATGTCAGTGGCCTCTGCTAGGTACGTGAGCACCGCGTGATCTCTGCCCTGGCCAAGATAGCCCATACACAAGAACTCGGCTGCGGCGAGTGTCAGGGTCGAATCGTGACCTAGTTCTCGTTCGGCTGTCCAAAGAATCTCCGCCTCAACACAGAATGCAGTCGCCAGCGCGTCCGTTTGTGGGTCTAGGGCACTGTACATTTGCTGTGAGAGCAAGTCAGTGACAAGTGCGACAGCTTTCGGCGGCGATGAAGCACCATTCACACAGATACAGAATAGTGGGTAAGTAACGTACACAAGCCCAGTAGAGCATAGCATTAATCAACAGTGAAGAGCAGTATTCATGCTCTTCCGAAATCATACTGGACACGAACAACTCAGGATCAAAGTGGCCGAGAAGCGGATGATCAGTTTGCAAATACAGCGATATGCATTTTGCTGCCAAATCATCACTGATATCGATGCTTGTCCAGTGCCGGATGTTAAGTTTACTCAGTCGTGGATCACACAGCGTGACATCGCCAATCCTGCTTCCCTTCTCAGGGTTGGAAGCCCGTGATACCGGCCTCTCGGTATCAGAATCCGTCCTGTGGAGTTCAAGGGTCGTGCTTCTTCGACGTCAGTCTCCAAATAGATCGGCGCTCTTCGTTAGACTTCAATACGTACCCGTCAGCTCGCATCATGGCTGGTCGTATGCCTTCGCGGTCAGGATACGCCACCGGATTCTGCGACTCCCACCCATGGAAAGGCCCTTCCATTTCGTCACCTGTTGATGACTGGATACTGCCACTGGCATCACTTTGGTACTGGCGACTGTCAGCAGCTCTTTGCCGCAACGTTGATAAGATTGTCCAAGCGTTGGATTCTTCGCCCAGCTCTTGCAAAACTCGACTCCTGCCAGACTCCGGCAGCTGGGCGAGTATCCGGGTGACTTCGACGACGACTTCCCTGGATTCTCTGGTCATGTCTCCTTCGTCTCGATACTCGCAGCTATGACTTTTCCCCAGACAGTTGGAGCATCTTGGACGATTACCATCGCACTGTGCGAATATATAGCATTCCGCGTTCTAGTCAGCAACTCATATGTTTTTTTTTTTTGGTAGGGAAAGTTGTGAAAGTTTTCAAGTACGGACTCTGATCTTCCTTCTCCGACAGTCGTTGCACGCTACTGCGACTCCCACGCGACGTCTCTTATTGTCCAACGTTTGCGGAGTCGTCGCCGCGGACACTTCCTCTGCCCCAGGGACCCAGGGTCGAAGGGGTACATAACGACGGTCCATCAGCGAGCCTGTGGAAACCCGTCGGGGGGCATCTCGAATAAAACAAGGTACGTCAATAATATGCCCCGGGGTCGCGTAGGACCTCGACCAAAGGCATAACTAGAGGTTGCGGGTGCAAAAAGGCCGTGATTAATGTGGCACACTTGAACCCGGATACAAAGGAATGAGGGCGGAGTGGCAGCAACGGAGAGCGCTCCGAAGACCGACTGGCCAATGAGGTCCATGAATTGTGGGATATTGTATCTGCTTATTTCGCAAGATGACGTTGCAAAGGGGCAAAATATCGCAGCTTTTGCGAGAAGTCGAGTTCTATCGCGACAGCGCCACAACAAACGGCCGGGAGGAAGCGAAAACGAGGGCTCCATTGACACTCGACGTATGGCTACCTATTTGAACATTTAAGCCCTTCCGTTGGTGGCGCATTCTCACCAGTCAATCGTCACGCTGGGAAACGCTGGCAAGGAACTGTGACAACGGAGGGTGGCGACACTGGCGAGGGCATCTTGTCGAGGAAGCCACCGTCACGCAGATCTGATACATGCATGTACCTGCAAGTACTTACAATGACCTGGACAGGTACCGTCATAAAACAACAGGTCACGGCTCACAATCCCCCCGGAAGAGATACTCGTCTCAGTAATTACGATTTATTTGCCTGTCTTCTCGTTAGCTCATCTGCGAGGCAAATTCGCGCCCTGCCTGTTGGTTTAGGACAATGAAAGACATAGGGAAGTAAGCCATCACCTCAAGGCGAACCGAATGATCGCCAAGGAACGTGGAGGCAGCTGTGGTACATATCATGCAGTTGTCCTTCTGCGTGTCTGGTAGCAATGCAGATGCAGTAAGACGACGCTTCCGCGCGAAATTCTCCGACCTTATCGATCTTGCTACCGGGGGTCGCCGAAGGCCAATGAACTCAGGCATCGACTTCCGCTCGACTCGAATTATGTCCTGCTACAGGTATGTATGCTGCGCCGTCTTCAGAATTCCCAGTCCCGGAGTCACACGCAACGCGGAAAGGCATGTGAATCTGCTTAGTCGTGGCTGTGTAACTCTCAACGTTGCGCGATAGGGGGGGATGCTCCAGCCGCTTTATCTGATTCGTGGACGGAGGGCCCTCCGACGAGGCAAATGGCGCATGCTGAGTGGTCCTTCCACGTAGATATGTATCTGTCGTCCGCAAACTCTGTACTGAACAAGAACGCGCATTGTGTACATGTACACGTATAGACCTGGTGCCCCTTGCAGTTACAATGACAGACGACAATCGCAAACAAGACACATCACAAGGAGAAGCAGTGTAGAATCATCATCATCGGTATGAAGTCAGTCCATCTCATCTCTGCCCATGACCCGTCAGACTTGTACGGCGGCCTCTCCTCTAAGGATCTTCTCCTGTCTCCATGGCTTCTTCAGTCTTCGGAAGCTTCTCTATAAACACTCTGAAATTCCGAGTAGAATCACCCAAAACTTTTGGTTTACTTGCTAATGAAAAGCATGAGACTTACTCGTGGGTAAAACGTTTGAAAAAAGTTAGGTATAGTGGGTTACTTTTTTCAAACGTTTTACCCACGAGTATTCGAAACATGTTGTTACATGAAGTAGCAACTCGTCTCCCACCTGTATACAAACCATGGAGCCCAGCCGGCGCCGCGGCCTGCCCAGGACGCCCGTGCAGCGTCAGGTGCCAACGTGCACATACTGTTTAGGACTATTTCGCTCCTTGAATGGAGGCGGAATATATTATATGTCCAAGATATACAGTACCCCAAAGCCATGGCGAAGCTTTCACACATGGTGTTGTAAAGCTGACGATTGAATGACGACGTTGTGTGTGGGGGAGCCTGGTCGTGCCGTACCTACTACCGCTTGCCACGGCCCACGGGAATGGGCAGCACACGTTGCAAAGAATGAGAAGTTTCTTTAATCTATAGCAAAAAAAATTAGGTACATATTGTTCTGTGCTTCTTGGTCGATTTCTTTGCTAACTCTCACACAGCATTCCAAAGAGCTGAGAGCAGTTGAAGGCCAACAATAATAACGCATCGGAGACTTCACCTTCAATTCCGGAAATTGGAATCCGCAGATTCCGCACCATGAGGGAACCCGAATATAAGCTGATTCAGGAAGCATCAGGTGAGAACATCCATCACATGGACGAAGTTACAACGAGAGTAGCAAACGACATTTGGCGCAATCCAAGGGTATGTCAATTGAGTTGCGTCAAATGCTGCCCCCACAAGTACCTAAGAAATTACTCTGGAGTCTGGAAAGCGACGCGGCCACGAGCCCTCCTGCTTGATCAGGGCATCCATCGTGAAGTTCTGCCCAGTGTTGCTTTATGGCATGGTAGCTTGTCACTCGATGTCACATTCCCTCTCCGTCATCAGGTGACAGGAAAAGACTTATCAGCTGAGCAATTCAATTCACGACGAAAGGGCCAAGGCCTGACCATGACTACTAGAGTAACTAGACTGGATAGATATATTTCTGACTGCTCGTGGTACACATCACGCTGTCAAGTCAGGCCGGTTGTCAAGCCTTACGTAACTAGAACAAGGCGAGCCTGCACAATAAGAGGAGGAGATCCATTCCCAGAACTGCCTGTGTGCGATTCGTCTGCGTCATGGGTTGCCGTGAGATTTACTTCATCGCGACAGGAAATCCATTGACGTCGGGCGATACGAATCCTACTCAAAGTAGCACGGTATGAGCGATGCAGTACACTGAATTTGGGGTTCAAAGTCCATATCGCCATTGCTATATCTGACGAGCTTTGAGCGGAGAAACGAGAAGCATCTACGGACACCACATTGCACAACATTGAGAGCACGGGCCACAAGCAAACGAAGGCTGAAGCCCTCATCATATCACAGCTAACACATGATCGTAACACAACAGCATTGTCGGGTCACATGACTTGGAAAGAAATGAAGCCAAAATGAGCCAGCCATTATATGTACGCACGCAAGTAAAAACTAGGCAAATATATATATATATAAATGAAAGGTAGGGTTTCTAGCAAAGCGTGCTCGGCCACCCCAGACAAGATGCTGTCATACGAAAAAGAGATACCCCCAGCATCGTCTCATACAGTCAAAACCATACAGAAGAACACGGAGGGGGTACATGCAGCGCCAAAAGACGAGTCAAAACAAGATTATGCCTTCTTTTGTCCCATGGACTTTTCGCTTAGATGGCCATGATGGCCTTGACGGCAGCCTTGGGCTTGAAGTTGGCATCGAAGAGAAGAGGGGACTTGCTGGCCAACCAGCTGTCGGTGTCACGAACACCCCAGCTGGTGATACCAACGCAGTTCTTGACATCAATGCAGCCCTTGGTGACGGCTTCGTAGTCAGCCTGGGGGGCGCCAGTGATGTCGAGCTCGGTGATGGCAACTTCGTCGGCAGCGGCACCAAGCATCTTGATGGCAGCAGCGCTCTTTTCGCCCATGCCAGCGAACAGGTGAGACTGGCTACCGATTCCGTGGATGGGCCAGCCGGCAGCTCTCCACTTGGTGACGTACTTGATCATGGCCTTCAACTTGGCGGCGTTGGGGTCGTCGAGGTTGAAGTCGTTGATGTAGAGCTTGGCCTTGGGGTCCTGGAAGGGTTTGTCAGCAAGAAGGAAAGATGATGGGAAAGAGAGACAAGGGCGCGGCGGGAAGAGAGCACTAACAGCCTTGTGGGCAGCCTCGAAAGCAATGCGGACGTAGTCCTCGCCGAGGAGGTTGTAGTAGACGGTCTTTCGGAACGAGCCGTCCTGCTCAAAGATCTCGTTGACGACATCCTATTACAAGAAGAAAAAAGGGACAGTTAGCACATGTCTGTCTGCTGTGATTAAACACGCGATGCTGGAGAGAGGTCTTCGTCTCACCCAAGCGTAAATCTTGCCCTTGTATCGTCCAGCGACGGTGGAGATGTGCGTCTGGATAACATCGATCAAGGTGTTCTTGTCCTTGATGGCCTTGACCCAGGCGGGCATCTGAGACCACCAGAGGAAGGTGTGTCCACGGATCAACAGGTCGTGCTTCTCGGCATAGTCGACGAGGTAGTCGGCGCCATCGAAGTGGAACTGGCCTCGCGAAGGCTCAGTGGCGTCGAACTTCATGCTGTTCTCGGGGGTGACCTGACCGAACTCCTTGGCGACGAAGTCAGCCACGCCGGGCTTCATGAGGGTGTTCTTGTCGACGGCGGTACCCCAGTACAGCTTGCCCTGGGACTTGAAGAAAGAGTCGAGCGTGGTGCAGTTGCTGGCACCGTGAGAGGTTGTGGGAGCAGCCATGGCGCCGCTGGCGGCCATAGCCGCAGCAAAGATGGAGGTGTACAACATGGTGTAGGTAGTTGATGGGTTTTTTGTCGTGAGACAAAAAAGAAAATTCGAATAAAAAAATAAAGTTTCCAGATAAAAACAAATGAGAGTGAGGTGTTGATCAAAAAAACCGAGAATAAAAGAGTGCTTCTCGGTGGTAGTGTTGGAAAGGAAGGTTTCAAGTGGTGAAGTGAAGAAAGCGAAGTGTTTGTGTCTGGAAAAAACAAGAGAAGAGAATGGCACAGCCGATTGTTATAACTACAGAGGAAAGACAAGAAGGTGTAATGAGACGGGCGAAAGACGGTTGCTTTAAATGAAATGGGATCGTGATAGCTCTCGCTCTTCCTTGTCTCTGCGTCTCTTGCGCTTCAGCCCCTGGCTCGTTTCTCAAGCGCAACCCACGCAGGGCCTCGCAGGGCCTCGCAGGACCTCGCAGGACCTCGCAGGGCCACGCGAAAAGTAACGCAGGCAAAATCCTTTAATTTGAGACACGCATACGGAGTACTTACCCAGGCTAAAGTCTCGCTTGACCCGTGGGCCATCATCCGCTGATGGCTAATTGCTTAGCCTGCGACTCCATCCCCGCCGCCATCCCCGTCCATCTCCACCCTCGGCTTGTCGGCAAATACCGGTGTCTTCAATCTTGGGTACATACCTATGTACATACATATATACCTACCTACATACCTACCGTTATTACGTATTCGATTACCATCACAACTTGTCACAGATTTGTCGCCAGACCGCCAAGAACAGATTCTCGGCTTGCGGTCCGGTGCCATGCCGCGTTCCGGAAACTCAAGCCCCGGGGGGAAGCATTTGAAACTTGGAATTGGTCAATGGATTGTTGTCGGGGATTTCTTGCGCCTGCCGCCGACCACGAGAGCTGAATGAAACGCTCATCTGCTGATGATTCAATATCAATAGCAATATTAATATGTGATCTCGAATTACCAACATGTCTGTGACTTTGTGCTCTGGATCTTGCTTGCTGTTGCACTGCCAGTTGCAGTTACGTCTGCGATTGCCGCTGCGATAGGTACTCTGCAGTCTTTTTGCTTTGAACTTTGATAGATACATATGTACGAGGTTATAACGTTGCAATCTCCACGCAATTTTACCTTTCTTCTTATTTCTTTTTCTTTGTTTAAACTTACATCTTTGTATGTAGGTAGGTGCATACAAACTTCATGTACACTTCCTTTGTCGGACTTTCTTTGTCTGTTGTAAAAGTTGTAACTCGTGACTTGCCACGCGCGAATCCCACCAACCAACATTCGGCCCCGATCCCGACGTGCCGGTGCAACGGGGAGGCGAAGGGGTTGCCGGCGAAAAGACAAGGATACGCCGGCCGACACTTGTCTCACCATGCCGCGATGCTTCCCTTTTCAGCACCAAAACTGGTCCACTGGATGCCGCTGATCAGCTACATACAGCTTACATACATGATACCATACAACCAGGCATTGGGTACGCTTCTACGGAGTAGTAAGTTCCAAGCGTCAGCTTGCGCCCTTTGACCATTATATCGACTACGTTGGTACGGAGAACATATGTTATACGAAGTACATATATACGTGCATTGCATACACAGCCCTGTGGGCGCTCCCGCGTTCCCGGACAAATCCGCGAATCGGCCAATCAGAGTACATGGCTGATTCGGAATTTCGGGTGCTTGTCGCGCTCGTTAATATGTGCAACTCGGTGTGTAAATCATCCATGCCTTAAGTTAACCAATTATTAAAAGTCCACCATCATGTAGCAAGCTCAAGAGACAGCCCAACTTACGGATATATCTCACAGAGCCTGGTATTTACTTTGCGAGAAAGCCGTTTGTTGGTCTCGTCTTCAGGCCATTTACTAATAAGGTACATACATACCTACAATACATACGCATGCTGCTGCATACGGAATATATTACATTAACATAGGGATCGTGTATGACAACCCTGAACAAGACGAGGCCAGACGCATCATGCATGAATCGTTCGGTGAATTCTTCCTCGCTTTGCCCCTTTCCCCTTCCCGATTCCTCTTTATTTTTTTTGCTCCTTTTCTCCTTGGGGAGACGATAATCTGCATGGGCAGATGATAGATGGGGATTTGTTTCGCAAAAAGTCTTCGTCAAAGGCTCGCGGAGGGAGTTGGCCGATGATGAGCAGTGGCGAGCCCAGAGGAGGAGAGGACTGCTACGTTTATGCGCAAGCGCTGTCCTTTATTCATCGGTAGGCGCAATCCATCAAAGTGACATTGGCGAGCGGTTTCATCAGTGACATCGGCGATCGAATGAATCAGTGACATCGATCTGCGACATGCCGTCCCAGAAACGTCATCATTCCCCCGCTGTGCATGCTGCAGCCTGCGACAGATCGTGACAAGTTACCTACAACCTCTTCATGGATGATGGCCATGCACGCATCCTGCCATGATCTTCCATGCATGCACTCAGCACTCATTGGTATGAGACGACTCACTCACGTCACGCATACATTCGCTCTCTCAGCCACTTCAAACTTGCATACTCCGTGCTCACTCACTCATCGCTGCTCTGTACAAATGGCCCGATCGCTCCCGCATGATGCATCGTGTCCGTGTCCGCCATCCCCTCATTTTTGCGTCGGCCTCTCGTTTCGGCAGGTCGTCATCTCTATATCGTTTATTCGAAACAATTAACCTTCATAATCCGGGGCTTTTTCGCATAAAGCATTGCAGGATCTCTTGTTGTGTTTTTTTTTTCAAATGACTCAAGACCCAGTCGAGGTGTTCCTTGCCCTATCAGAGCTCACTATGTACTCCGTACGTGCCACCGCCGACCGGCTAATCTGTAGGGCGGACAGATGGGATGCCATGGGGGCGATGAAACTGGCCATCAACGCTAACTGTGTACAGTTACTTACAGTAACTTACTACAGTACTCCGTAGCGGCGCAAGGGTAGATGGTAAGGGGGGACCCTTAGGGCCAGGCACAGATATTCCTCCCCGTTTCAGATATATCTAGGGGTCTTCAGACGCGCAATTTGCCTGATCCAACGTACAGCTGTATCGCGCTTCATTCATCTCCTTTGGCAAGCCTTCAATTATAAATTTATAAGTATTCAGGAGTTGGCCCCCTTGGACTCGCGCCAGCGCGTCGCCGCCTTGTTTTCGGTCGCTTGAAATCGGCTCACCTTCATTTGCGGTGATCTGATCAGTAACCATTGACGACTCCATGTTCACCTGGCGAAATTCTCGAGAAATCAACCCCAACCCAAAATCCCCCCTCCATTCGCGCCGGGGAGTCTGGAGAGCGCAGGGAATCACCCCGCGCGGCCGACATCCTGGACAACCCCAACGACCGGTATGTATGTAGCCGGAAAGGGGAAGGAAAAGAACCCTCAGAAGAGATGAATGCACGCAAGCCATGACAGGCGAATGTGTACACCCAGGACCCCGTGGCTAGCTAAAAGCTCGCTTCTTTTTGTATCATTGTATGTACTCCGTATCGGCAACGCGACCAGAGCCGCCGGCGCCCCTCAACGATCCCCGGATTTGCAGACAAGGTAGGGATTTTACACTATTAATACCTACACGGAGAGTATGTATGTACGGAGTATGTATGCACATATTGACAATTGTACTCTAATACGGAGTAAATAAGAGGACAAGATGCGCACCGGCGGCACCGCGATAGAAACAAGATGCTTACCAACCGTAACAGAGCCCATGTTCAAAGTTTCTCTCCAGGGACAAGGGCTTCTCGTCCGCCCCAGGCCCCACTCTCTGTTTGGAGATGGAAAAAGTAAAAAGAAGACAAGCATTGAAGACAGGGGATCGAGGAAAACAAAGGACCTCACTGCTCAGACAGCCCAAAGAAGACAAGCAACAAAACGTAATACATACCAACATATGTACGGAGTAGTATCGCAACTTCACCATTGTAGCTTGCCCGTCTGTTATTATGTACGTACGGAGTAGATTTGGCGTTATTCTTGCCAATCACGAAGCTTCCCCCTTTTCTCGTAAAGCGGCCCCTTCTTCCTTCAACTTTCAAGACGAAACGCATTGAGAATGACGTGCTCCGACGGCATCACAAAGGGGTTCACACTCAACAAGCATCGCTCACGGAATCCTCATTGGCAGAACCATACCGTCGGAGAGATCTGTGTCTGTGTACACAGTACCTCAGGTCCCGAGCGGCAATGGTCTGGTCTCAGTGCCTCCCGCACCCCGCGTTGCCGAACCCGACTGAAACCACAGCCACGAATTAAATAAGCGCCACCACGTCGCACGATCGCGATTTTTGGCAACCACCCCTTTCTTGTTCTTCTTCTTCTTCTTCTTGTTCTTCTTCACATGGTTCTTTGCATGACGAACGTTTGCGCAACTTATTCAGCAAAGCTTCGAGAATGCCGCGTGACACGTCCCGTCCCGCCCCATATTTCCAGGAACCGGCCCTGGCCCGTGACCCGTGTTTCCTGTCACTGATGATTGGGTGCGTTGAATCTTGATCATCTTCAGCCCCCCGACGCCCGTTGATCTTGTCTCTCCCGAGTCCCATGCCGAAAAGAAAAGCGAACGCGGGATCGAGACACAGGGGCCTGGGGAACTGGGGAACAGATACCATGGCTCTGAGACAGCAAATGCCGAGCTATCATACGTACTATGTATGTACATTATTAGGTACATACTTCGTACTCCGTATGTACATAGGTATATTGGGAATCGGGATGACACCCCTCTGCTGCCCCATGCCGAGACACGTACAAGGTAGGTACCTAAGCGAGTTCAAGTGAATCGGGACATGGAGCATGAAGAGCACAACGCCAGATTCATACATATTTACAATTTAGTAGCGTTGCAGCAAAGCAGGTGATGGATGTGGAAAGACACAAGGCCAGCTGGTAGTATCAAAAGATTGTAGTGCACTGCCTGCCATCTATGTAGAGTCATCTATCACTGATCAAGAATACTCCAAAAACATCGTCTAAGCAAAAGGCTAAACTTTGAAGCCTGTAATGGCCTGGCTCAAGAGCCAATCGCGGGTATCTGCGCCGCCGTCTAGGTGATGTTGCCCAATCTCGTTGCGCCAACAAAAGAATACGCATTGGATGAGTTCCTGAACTCCGTACAATTGACACCTATACTTATATTGCTGGGGAGTCCTTACAAAGCCAACAAAACAAGTACATATGACAATAGATGCCCGCGTTTCCAAATACTAACCGATGCGAGCCGATTATTCGTCAATCATCGTTCATCATCCCACACCACAAACCTAGAGGAAGAACAGCAAGCAGCGAAAGATTCTTCTTGATGTACATGTTTTCTTTCTTGAATCGTACTACATACTCGCCCTAGGGTAGCTAGCATCTATCGGACGCAGCCCCCAGAATATATATACTCCAGAAACGTCATCTAAGCAAAAAGCTAAAGCCAACAAACAAATATGATGCACTATATAGCCCGTGTTTCCAAATACTAAAACGATACGAGCCAATCGTTCGTCAATCATTATTCGTCATCCCAGACTTTTGGTCTACCGTCTGGGGAAGAACAGCGTGCAGCGAAAAACCTCTTTTGATGTATATCCTTTTCTTTATCAGGATTGGGCCCCCAGAACTTTCTTCATCCCATTGTTTAATTATCCTTGCGACGCCAGTTACCAGCTGCCATGCTTCTGCTTCCAGGCGGCAAAGCCTCACTCTGCTGAGGACCATCCTGATCGCGGGGCGAACGACGCGCGCGGTCTCCGAACCTGTTGTTGTTGTTGTTCGTGTTGTTGTTGTTGTTATAGGGGGATGCTCGCTGATCACGTTGCTTGTTGGGAGGCGGTCTCGCCGCAGAAACCCTGAGGGGTCCCGACTCGATGGTCTTGCCATTGAGGGTGTCAATGGCAGACTGCGCCTCCTCTTTGGTGCTGAAATCGACGAAGCAGTAGTGGTGATTACCGGGCACAGCACTGGCGCTCTCGTGGGGCTTGATGCGGTTGCTAAACTTGACACTGAGAGATATCGACAGATTAGTGTGGGCGATAGCGGAGTGTTGATGGGAAGAGAACACGTACGGGGTAAAGCCGGCAAAGATCTCCGTCATCTCGGCGTTATCGAGGGCCTGATCTACCGACGGAGCCAAACCACCGACGTAAACACGCTTGCTATACTCCTCGGCCACAGCCTCATCTACAACGTAGTTGGACGACGGTGACGCGCGCTCTCCCTGTCCACGCCCGTTGACATATCGGGTGCCAGCACCCTCGTCGGATCCCCAGCGCGGTGAAGAAGGGGAGCGGTTGTCGCTGCCCCAGCGGGCAGTGCTGGTGCGAAGATTCTTGGGCTTACAAGGCCCGACTTTGAGGGGTCGGTCTCCGATGGAGATTTCTAGGGACTCGAGGGCGCGGTCGGCGCTTTCTCGGGTGGCAAAGTCGACGAAGCAGTACCCTGGGTTTCGTCCCGAGGTGGCATCTACCGTGATGTGGACGGCCTCAAAATCCTCGAAGCCGCTTGCTCGGACAGCCTCTTCGATGTCTTGGGCTTCTGCGGTGTACAGGAGGTTGCCTATGAAGAATCCCGTCAGTCCCGACTAGTAGGCCCAATATACCACGTGAAAATTGTAGGCTACATTGACATCCGCTCGTCAATCCAAGAAGAGGACGGCACTGACCCAAGTAGATGCGTCTGCCGTCGGAGAGCGCAGCCGAGGTCACCTGCGGGGTTGGGCTTTCCATAGCCATTTTTCCTGTGTCAAGACTCCTCCGGCAAATCAGCAGGTGAACAGATCAAACAGTGGGCACAAATTTGATGGACGCGAGATGAGAAAGTGGGCGATGCAGTGAGTCACCAGCCCGAGGGTTTTCCTCTCTCGCGAGTCGCGAGTCGCCGAGAGGCCATCGAGGGTGCCGTTGGCGCACAACCGTTCGCGTATGAAAAATCTCGGAAGTCGGGAGGATTGCACACCTTGATATCCAAGCTGTTAGGCTTCCTGCAAAAAGTACAGCGACAGGCCACAAAAAAGCGACGAGACCGTTGTTTCGATACAACACAACAGAATCAGGATCTCGTGATGCTTGAACCCTTTTTTTCGATATGTATTCCGAAAAAAAGAAGGGGACTTGGAAAAATATTTGTGGGGCTCTGAATTCAATCAATCAGGGCAATCATTGGCTGAATGGTGGAAAGCTCGCCCGAGCCCGACCCCCGATCAATACACTCCGGATTCAGGAACCATGCGAGGAAAACGCCACGGCAAAGTGACGCACGAACATATTTGTCACTACGGAGTACACGGCTCAGCTATCTACGCCTTTTGCTCGGCCAGAAACAGCCAGCTTGGTTAGCTACTTTTTGCTGGATCCGACTGGACATTTCCTGAATCGCGACACGAGAATTGTCGCTTTAGGAGTGCAACAGGTATGCTTGACTACCCTGCACAAAATGATTTGTTACGACTCACAAGTCATGATAATAGCTGGCATTGGGCAATATGGGAACATGAAGCACTAGAATATCATTGAGGAAGGGACCTTCAAACCAGCTTCTCACTGCGCGACCCGTTTATTACCACGGGACCGCTCTTTCAGACGCCTCTTCCCGACACAGCTTTTGTCACGTACATAGATGTAGAGGCATCGTACAACTTACAAGCGACATATTCGGAATCGCGACGATAAACGGCCACGTCCGCTGTCATCTCATACGACCTATCTTGCTCGGTGAGAATGATGAAACTCGTAAGACAGCGCCGATATGGACGGACAACATGCTTTCATGGTCACGACACCGAGTCACTGTCCTCTGAGGCGTTATTTTAGTAAGGCTGTGCAGCGGCCTTGCCTTATCACCGGCACGTTGCAAGGCCTCGGATGACTTTGACTCAACTCCGTACATAGTTGAAAGTTGGACGAGAATCTTCCGTTGGACTTCGGATGAAACAAGGAATCTTGCTTGCTGCGCGATGCCGCTCTTCTCGTCATTTTCTCCATCCTGCTGCGACACCATCCGGATTCCGAGCTCGATGCACTGGCGATTCGTAAAGATTCCCCGCAGTAGTAAGTACACGGACCCACGGGGCTGGTTGTGTCCGGTGGCTGCAGCGAGTCGTGACTCGTGACTGGTGGTGCTGCAAAAGCCCCACCAATGCACAGCTGTTGCCAGCTGCCGCTGCAACAGGACTCAGCAGGACTCATGAGGGCCGTGACTGGCCACCAGCTGATCGCAAACAACCACATCTGCTGTCTCTACAGCTTCATGTCCCATCGCGAATGCGTATCACGCCCTTCTCCAGATCGTATCCATCGCCTAACTTCCCACCTGGCCAGCTTCATCAGCCTCGCTCCTTGAACGTTGCCTTCTCCGTCACAACATGCCCTCTTCACCACCACCAGCAACATCAGCGCCAGCATCACCGCTCCTCCCAACTGTCACGCCCCCATCTCTCGCCGAGCGCCTCTGCTCTGTCCTCCCCAAAGACCACTCTTTTGGCATATATCATCTCTCCACGCCGCCGCAAAAGACCGAAGCGCTTGTCTCCCCGCCCCCCAACGAGCGTCCCGACCGAACATATTGCGAGAAGCACTTCTTTGTACTATCGATATGTCTGCCGTCCAAGGAACAGCAACAGCAACCGGTTCCCGAAAACGTCAACAAAACCCCTGCTGCTGAAACGCAACAAGCTTCAGCTTCGCCCAAAAGAGAGATTCTCGTCCTGGGTCTCGAGATATTTCTCTACACAACCGCCCATAGCACCACCTTATTCGTGTCCAAGGCTGACTCGACGGGTTACCTCCCGCTTCTGGGCCTGCCACGGCACGGCTCGGCAAGTCCCGTCCGCGACGTATGCGCCGCCTTCATCGAGCACCTCGTCGAGCACCGCCGACGAGCCGGTATCCAGTTCGTCATCAGCCTATTTGCGCGGTCGCAGGGCCAATATCTTTTCCCCGGGAGCGTCGACCACGGCGGGAAGCACATCCTCGATGATCGTGAGCTTATAAAGTGGTGGTGCAGGGTGCTGGATCCGCTGATAAAATCACCACCGTCTCCTTCTCTATCGGGGAAGGATGCTGCTCCGACAGAGAAGCAAAATGGGCAAGGGTACTTGCTCGTACCAGGCCTGGACGCATATGAGACCCGCGTGTTCATCCCTCGCTGTGGTCCATCCTCTTCGCCGTCGACATCGTGGACCGTGGCTCATCCGCTGGAGCGCATCTCGCGCTACTACCGCGAATTCGACTGGGTACCGCCGCGGTGCTTGATCCCCCGTTTCCCTGATGATCCAAAGTGTCGCTTCCGGGATGAGCTGGATGAGGAGACCGGATCAGGAGCCCTGCGGCGGACCACTGGCAACTGGAAGAACATCAAGACGCTGGACATGTTTTGGGAGATGATGGCCTATCGACAGGAATGCTCCAGTGGGCGAATGACGGGCTTCATATGGGTAGTTCTCGAAGATGAGGCACTCGAGACCGCCGCGGCTGCTGTCACGCCTAGCAACAACGGCCTGCCGAGCCCCTCGAACACAAGCCCTTTACCCAGTTCCGCCGAAATAGTACCTCGGACGCGTCGTCTGAAGTCAATAGCAAAAGCAATTGCAAAATCCAGAGCGAATCCAAAGCTTAAGATGAAAAGGTTCAAAAAGCTGAAAGGGGGCGTCATACGGCGACAGCCCATAGCCAAGACGCAACAGCGGAACCGCGATATCGATATCCCGACCAAAAGCCGCCACTACTACTGGCCACCGGCTGGTCGCGGAAGCCGCATCATCAACGAACGCGCCTACAAGCGCATCACGGAGCTCATGCTACACAGCGACTTTTCTACTCTCGACAAAGCCGTCAGCAGTACAGAGCGGTGGATCAAGGAAGGTGGGCTTGGAAACGGCGACTGGGGCTGCCTTGTGACGGGCCAAAGGGAGGAGGGGCGCGAGCGTGATGGCGCTTCTTGCTCTGATGCCGCAGAAGTGGTCAAAGTCAACGACGTGGGCGGGCTGGTGAAGCGGAAGAGGGCAAGGGTGTCGCCTGATAGAGAGAGTGTCAAGGAGAGCAAAGAAGAAGAAGGGCATGTGAATGTGTTGGGGGCGGCGCTTGTGCGAAAGAAAGTAAAGACAAGTCCAGACACGGTGGTGGGCGAAGGAGGAGCTTAGAAGGGACACGACGTGCATGATGCAAATGTAAGATGTGAGATGTAAGTATGTACTAAGCAACCAAGTAGAGCACAGAGATGTACGACATGTAGTGTACCATATCGAAGGCAAAAAGGACCACAAGGGGCCACGGCCTGCATCATTTCAAAGCTGTCGCGCCCTCAGCTATCCAGAGACGGATCCAAGAACAATGAGCGTATTTCCTACGGAACCTACAGGCGCATACTTCTGACCATCAATCAAATCAACGCACCTCGATGCAGCTTTGCCAAATCAGCTCAGTTGATCCAACTCTACACCAGCAAAGCCAGACAGCGACCCTAAGCTCAAAACCTCACATTCGCACGAATGCCAAGCACACCTACCCCTCCAGAAAAACCACCTATGTACTATAGCAGGCGCCAGGAGCAAGAACGAAAGAAGCTGCATCGACTGAGAGCCTTCCCTCACAAATAATGCTCAATCGACGCCTCCACCACTCCCACCAAACCCTCCCGACCCGGAGGCAGAGCCACGATCTCCGCAGCGTCCGGACGAATCCACATCACCCGCATGGAATCCTTGTACAGGACATGTCCTGCGGGAATAATGCCGTGCGCGGCTGACGCGGCAACAAAGAGCGCCATCCGCGGGGGCACACCCATCAGACGCACCACGTCCTGCGCCTCCAAGGGGTTCCGCACGAGACCGATCCGGATGCCTTTCTCGTAGACGCGCCCGAGGAGGACTCGAGCGGAGGGGCTGAGGTTAGGGATAGTCTGGATGCCGGAGCAGCCTCGTACGATTTTGAGTTCACCGTTGAGGAGGCCAGTGCTGGAGCCGTCATTCACGGTGGACGCATCGCTGTTGTTCGTGCTGTTGTTGATGTGTGGTGCCGGTTCGGGCGTGCCTTTGGGGTCAGACAGGAGGCTGAGATCGAAGAGTATGCATTGGGGGACCCAGGGTATGTAGGGAACGGTTGGTCTATACATTGTTTGGGGTAAGACTTTCGAGTTTGTGAACTTTGTTGTGGTGGTGGTACAGTATAACTATAAGAAAGGAGCCTAGGAGGGGGGGGGGGTTTTTTTTTTAGTT
>QEQW01000578.1:0-17437 GCA_004016085.1 Claviceps quebecensis
GCTGTCCGGGCGACTGCAGGACTGCAGAGAACACACAACGTTGGACAGCAGCGTTTGTGGTACTAGGAATCTTCACGGCGATACGGATACCGGGAGGCCAAAAGCCCGAGCCGCGATGCACGACGGCTGCAATCGAGTTGCCGGAAGTCGCTGGAGCGGAAGCCTGTCCAATGCGGCAAGTTGGTTCACCAATCCCAACTTGGTGTTCTAGCTTCTGGCAGGGCGCAATACAACAGCTGACCCTGACCCCTGTCCCAGACCTGACCGTCTCGAGCACCTGACCCTGTCGCTGGCCAATCATCTTCGAGACGAAGTTTTGACACAGTCAGGACTGTCAGGTAAACAATTAACGTATTTCAAAACGTCTTCAAAACGGTAATTCAAATTAAGAGGCGCGACACTCACCAGCCAGTGGCCACTCATAATATAAACACTCGCAACTTGCAAGCGCCCGCACGCGAGAAACTTTTTCTCCATCCCCTTCCCCTCTCCTTGTCTTTCACATTGCTCCCAATATTCACTTGTCAACCGTCCTCCCGTCACTCCTCTTAGCCCTACACAACTACAACTTACGAACGAATTTGTAATTCATCCATCCCACCATGTCTATTCTAGATGACATACGATCGCACTTTGATGTAGAGTTTGAGGACGATACCGAGGATTTTAAGGACGAAACCGAGGATTTGAGGACAATGCCGATGTATTTGAGAACAATACCAACGTACCCGCGGACAATATCAACGTATCCACGGACAATACCGATATATCTGCTAACGACACCGAGATATTTGCGGACGACACTGAGGGATCCGAGGACGGTATTGAGAGATCCGAGGACAATAATGAGGTGTTCTTACTAATTAATTCAGATGACTTTGGAAAGCCATGGATAAGTGCGATAAGAAGATTTTATGCACTGAATGGAAACTTAACCTTGCAATCTACGTGAATAATTCTGCCGTGCCCACCGTTCATATGTAATTCGTCTAGGAAAAATTAGCTGTAGCTTCTCAACGTATCAATTTAGAACTTGCCACAAGTTGTCTTCTTTCGGGCTTTCCGATCCACGAAGAAGCATGGAGGCCCGCAATTCTATCATCTGGAAAATTCTGAGAATCGCAATATTACTGCTGTAATTGAACGGTACGTTGATGCATTCATGAGCGGTTGGAATGCCGGTGTCCTCCTCCGGGTAATTGCACCATATTAAGAAATATTGGTAGTGCCCGCCCGCTGCCTATTTTTGAGTTGATATTTCTATTCAGAGATAGTATATCATATATACTTACCAGGGCCTCACTACGTTTTAATACAAGCTTGCAGGAGTCAAGCTGCGGAGTGTTCCATTCAGTGCATAAATGCTTCTTATCGCACTTATCAATGGCTTTCCAATTCGAATTACCGTTTTGAAGACGTTTTGGAATATAGTTGATTGTTTACCTGACCGTGTCAAAACTTCGTCTCGAAGATGATTGGTCAGCGAGAGGGTCAGGTGTTCGAGACGGTCGGGGTGAGGGTCAGTTGTTCTTTACGCTCCTTCTGGCATGGATGATGGGCTGTTGTCAGTTGATGACCGTGTTTCAACTTTCCGTGACCCACATTCGCGCGCTTGGACCAGTGCAGTCCCTCACCGTCGCCACGTGAGCGCGCCTTCTTCGCTCCTGAGTCCTGAGTCCTGGACTCCTGGGCTAATTAAGGCGAGGACTCCCCTGGCTCGCTCGTTCCAGAGGGGCGGCTCCAGCCTCCATGTCTGTTTCTTTCCCTTCAACGCCGCTGCTCCGCTCCCGACATCGACAATCCATTAGGTACCATCAGACTTGATTGCTCTACACCACTGCGATTCTCCATTGCTATCCTCCCGTCGACTTTGCTCACTCTCCCGCACGACATCCCGCACACGGTCAAGCACGATATCCTATCCCGTGCGTCCTGGGCTCTTTGAGTCCGTCGGCATCGTTACCCCTGAGTCTTTCATCCCGCTTTTTGAAAGTCACCATGTCCAACCTGTTCTCTGGAATGTAGGTGCCCAAACTTCCCCTCGCCTCCGAATTGGCTATTCGTACTTGCGGAGGAATGTGTTACCGATTATCGACTCTACATGTCATCTTCTTATTTGGGAGCGGTAAAGAACTCCTTCTACGCTGAACGACAACACCCCGAGGCCGGTCTTCTTCGCCGCCCGCGATGCAGCAGCCCGCAGAGCATTGCGTCGACAGAGACTTGCCGTCAAGTCATTTGGACCATTCGAATTATACCAGATCACTCATATATCAGTAACGACAACTGCGAAAGCCTCCACTGGATAGAAGAAGAAGGAAATAATCGAGGCAGCTCACCAAATCAACGTCTGCCGGTTGTCAATTGCAATTGCAATTGCAATTGTAGATGCTGAAAGGTGCAGGAACATCGAACTCGCCTTCATTTTCTGCTGCGCTAGGATTCTGCCTGCGAGACCCTCCTGGCAACCGACTGGACAAATACCGATAATCCCGATACGACTACGTATATAGGATTGGGGGCCCAGCATTGTCGAACCGTCTGCACGGACCTATGTACTGGCTTTGGAGGCAACATCAGGGGCATGGCGGTCGATCAGGAAGCTAACGCAACGAATGTAGAAATGCGCGATTGCGCGGCGGTTCAGCCAGGTCATCGCGCCCGAGGAGCCCATCCACATCGAATGGTAGTCAACCAGCGCCTACAGACACAGCTCCGTCAGGAAGTCAGTCGTCAAGCAGTGCACCCAGAGTCCCACCACTACCGAATTCTCCATCACTCTCGCAAACGATTGGCATGGATGAGGCCGGCGGCGTCATGTCTAGCAGAGACGATAGATTCTACACAGTACCCCGACCACTACCCATGTGGCTGAATGCCAAATACGTCAAGCATATTGTGAAGGGAAATTTTATGACGCTAAGCGCTCGGCCAAAGACGGTTGAGCAAGGAGAGTGGATTGCTCACCAAGGTACGTTGAGTCGTGGCGACGAGTAATTGGGACTAAAGAGGGGGTGAGTTACGCACGCAGTGACCTAACAGCTCGACTTTAGTGGTCGAGCATTACCGCAATCTGTGGAACTTTGTGCGAGTTGTACATGAGAAGGAGGACGATGGTACGAGTATCTGCAATGCTGCTACCTGCCCTCGCATGTCAGCTGGAGCGTAAGTTTGTAAAAAGCCCATGTTGGAAGCAAAATGCTCATACACTTCACAGGAGCCATTCTTTCACGTGGCTCAACAACAGACGAGAGCCGGTCGAACTTCCGGCGTGTGAGTACATGACGTTGATGCAGCGTTGGATTTCTGGAAAGATTGACGACCCGAGCATCTTCCCTACGGATCCATGCGGCGTATCATATGCTCCTAGCCCTACCAATGCCACTGCGACTTCATCCTTGCCCAACTCGGGAGACTTCGTTGGCAAGCGCTCGGGATTCCCCGACAAGTTTTTTGACATTTGCCAGATGATTTTCCGCCAAATGTTCCGCGTGTATTCACACCTTTACTGGGCGCACTTTACTGAACCATTCTACCATTTGAACCTGGAGAAGCAACTCAATAGCTGTTTCTCGCATTTCCTGCTGACAGCAACAGCTCTTGATATGCTGAAGCCGCAAGAACTGGAGCCAATGCAGGCCCTGATTGATCTTTGGGCTGCCAACGGGACTTTCCCACCTGAATCGAAGGCATACGAGTACGCCAAATTGAGTACCGGCGAGCGATTGATTCAGATGGCAGCAGTGCCCCAGTAGAAGCGAGTTGCTCTGCCAATGTCGAGTATATTGAATTTGACTCTGTTATTGGGGGTACATATATTGGCACAGCATTTGTGTCATATGACGGACCAACATTGCCTATTGCGTGAATGCGCCGGGCACATCATGCAAAGGTCTTTCACGCGCTTTTGCACGAATCTGCACGTCGTAATGCCCTTTACGGGCCAAAGTCGCTTGCGAAATGTGGTTTTCGATTTCCAGCATGGTATGGCGCAGAAAAGATTGATGCAGATGGGAAGGGATAGAGAGAAGGAAGAAGTGTGTATATTCCATATCGACCGGACAAGCACAACCGAAGAATTTGTGAGTTTCCGTGTGTATGTATCTAGCATACTCTGCACAAGAACGGTTGAAATTCAAATGAATAACGTAGGCGCGGCGATGATATCTTAGAAACGCCTTCTCTCCTGATATCACCCTTATGTCTCTAGAATCCAGCCTACTCAAAAGGGCGATTTGCCTTCTATAGATACTTTTCACACTCTTTATCAATGATGGAACCTACCTACGCGGGCGAATGTGTAAAAGACTTCCCTTCACTGAGAACTTCTCTTGCTCCCCATCCAGCCGCTTGGTGACAAGTCTCTTCCCTGAACCTCACAAGTCATTCTATGAAAGCCAGGCCTCATGAACGCACACTGAACTCACGACTCACGACTCACGACACTTACATCGACTTCCGCTACAGTAGCTACTAGACACACCGCCTCTCGCCTTAGAATAAACGATGATACATGGTGAGGAGATTCCTACCTCAGCACTCACGAACAGTCCTGACTCCTTTCCCCCCCCCTCCCTAGTATGCCTCCCCAAGTCCGTCATCATACGATTCTTTCCTTTTTACTTGCCCGCTCCCTTGCTTGAGCCTTGACTTGAGCTTCTTGAGCTTTTCCGGCCCTGAGTCACCACACCGAACCTCCCGTATGTAGTTCTGGACTGATCTGCAGTCTGCAGAGAGCGAAATGCCTCGAATAAAGTACGTACAGTCGTCTGCATCGGCGGCTGACTCCTGAGCATAAATTGGGGGGGGGGGAGGCGATATGAGACCTGGGTCCTGTGGTTTGATTGTGTGGGATTTGTCATGACTCATCGCGACTGGTTTTCATCTGGTGTTTTCGTTTTAGAGTCACGAGTCTGAAGGTATGTATCTGGGTTGGGCACGATGTATACTGTACATTATGCAGTTGTATTTGTAGGGCCCTACTGGTACCGGTCGATCTGAACGCGCCATGTAGAAGTAAGCACCTACCTCCGTCTTGCAAATACCAGCAAATGAATACCTAGGTGATGTTGATAGTAGAGCGGATTCTAACAGCATACAGCTCGTGACGCCATATCTCTGCTCACCAAATAAGAAGCTCGCCTCGTAATTTGGAAATTTGGTCGTTGGGATCGTGATGCCAGATGGTACCGGATCCCTCTGGACTGCGGTACAAATCTACATATCTGCCCTTTGTCTTTACGACTCACGAGAACCCTCCTCATCCAGATTCCAGATTCCAGATTCCAGGGTTCAGAACTTCAGATTCCAACCCCCTACACACGGAAGTCTCAGTTGTTTTCTCCCCGCGGCAGATGAGACAACCTCGCGAGAAAACGTGCCGCCCTACCTCTACAGTCTACATTCATTCAAAGAACGCGCGGACTGCTCCCCGTGCACATGGCCAAGCGACATGTCTTGCCAAGTTGCTTTTGTGCGAATGAGGCTTCGACTTGAGTCCCTCTTTCTTTTTTAGAAAAGGTCATTTGGGTCACTTGACGGTATTTTTCTGGTTTAGAAACGGACGGATATCGGGGCATACCTATGTAGGGAGGACTCGTTTCATGCAGGGTTTGGTCTTTTTTTGGTCGTGTGAGATCGTGCATGTACATGCCTACCTACTGTGTACGGACTCACGAGTCACGGAGTAGGTAGGGTTTTTTTTGTTCCTTGAACCGGCTGCGAGATCGTATATGTAGGCACCTATGTATGTACTGAGATAAGCTAGAGTGGACGATGGAGATGGAGATGGAGATGGGGTTGTGATTTTCTTTTTCTTGGTTTCTGAATCGGACAGCGCCAAGGGAACGTGCCGAGTGGTTTGGCTGGGAATGTCGCTTAGGATATGTAGTCTCTCGGCAACCCGATGCATTATGCATGTAACTTCGTTGAAGTTGAGAAGGAATATGTAGTAGCCCGTATTTACGGAGTTCTGTTGTTTGTTCATGATACCGTTATCCTTCTTTTGCCCACTCGTCCACCTTGCTTGGGAATACCTGGACAATCTCTCGGGCCATGACGGCCGAACTATTTAATATTATTCCCCATGCCGCGTCTGGTAGAAAGCTCGTACTGGTGGAACATCAGTACCCCGAGCAGCACATCTCCAAGCATGAATTGCGGTTTGAAAGAGGTGACAACTTTTCATCAACACTCACAAACTCTTACTCGACCCCGTTGAAGAACAGTTCGATTAGGTAACATCCCAAAAGGGTCACTATTACGGCGTGGGAACTCGATTTCGAGTCGGAGGATGAGTGTTTGACGGACAATTGATGATATGCCAGCAGCCAGTCTGATGGTCAATGACACCATGCCAAAAAATAACGCCCAAAACAGGCTCTACTAGTTTCTCATCTTGCCTTTGTCGAGCCGGTCTATCCTTCTTGGGTGGACACCTAGAGAAGGCCATTTCCGAGACAAAGCTGATGCTATCACCTTTTCCAGAGAAGGCGATTAAGACGCTGTTGCTAAATACGACCGTGGAACTGGCGCGCTACCCAACAAAATAATTGGCTTGGGGGTCGGACCGGTGCATTACACCATGTGTATCATCAACAAGACCCCCCAAGACACAGCGCTGCGGGCGCGTCAAGTTTGTGAGCAAAATTCGACGCGCAAGGCGGCTGCTCTGCGACTTGTGTACCAGACTACATACCAGTACATACTTTCAAATCACGTCTTATTAACGTTATCCCATTGTTCGGGGCTCGACATGCAAGGGAGGCCAGACCGGCGGCGTTCTGCGTGACGGATTTAAGCAAGGGGCCAGTCTCAGACTCTCAGTCGGAGAAAAGCACGCGGCATCTGCGACAAGGCCGCAGAGAGGGGCAGGGTGGACCGTAGGGGGCTTAGGGCTACAACATTATTATGGATATGTACATATGTAATACCGATGCCTAACTCAAAAACAAAGGCGCCTCGAGAAGAAAAAAGGGGTTGGTCCGGGATGAATGGTAAAAAAACGCGAAAAAGCTCAGGGGGGGAATGAGCTTGCTTGGTATAGTCTATAGAGCATCGACTTGAACAAAGAGATCTTTTCTGGCTCAATGCGGCCGGGAGGTACAGATGGGGTGGAGTTTGGGGGTAATATCTCAAAAGGGACAACCTGTGGTTGGGCAGATCGATCGCGACCCCGTGTATCTACAGTAGGTACCTACCTAAGTACCTACATACCGGTACCTTAGGTACATAATAAGTCCATACGAAGCATCCAATCGGCCAAGCAAGGAGCGAAACATCCCCCGCCTCTCTTTTTTTTTTTCAGAAGTACGGAGTAAAGAGTCCTAGTTGAATTATGTAGTTCACCAGGAATTTATTTCCGTTTCGTACAAACTACCTAACCTACCTACATACATAGGTACCTAGCTCTAAGGGCGAAGTCAGAACGAGAATTGCCGCCAGCCACTCAATTAGATTCGAGCCGGGTCATGCTAACTCAAAGCTACAAGGGCTGCTCCGCATCGCGGAGAAACAAAAGCGCCATCATAACCATAAGTGCGCAAGTGCGAGTGCGAGTGCGTCGCAGAAGAATCTTGCGCGTCACGCTCGCAAACCAACGTCTCTGGATGGACGATGAAGCGATGGCGAGAAGCAATGGGATGGGGTTGCGAAGTGGCGACTTGGATATTACGTCGCATCGGCGTCGCATTGATAGACGCGCTGGGGTCAGGTGGTGGTGACTGAATATCGGTTCACCGTGTGTGTAATTGTATGCGTTTGATTCAACTTGAGCCTATTCACGCTGTATTACACCGCCGAGGAGGTCAGACTGCGAAATCTGTACACAGAGCGAGTACTCCGTGCTTCCCACGGCTTCCCACACGGACTTATCGCCGATGTTGCAGCAATCAATGGCTCCTGCCTTCCAAGGCTTGTAGTGGACGCTGATCTGCCCCCTCACGGTGATGATGGAGAGAGGCCCAAAGGCCGCATCAGGCAAAGTAGAGACGTTCTCGCGCATCCATCTACCAGGTAGTCGGTACCTGATCACCTGCTGCATGTGCCGGAAAGCGCAGTAGAAGCTTCACGACGAATTTGCACTTCGGTCTCGTCATGGGCAGTTCAAATACATTATACTCCTAGTCACGCTCTCGTGACAGCCGTCAGCTTCGCGCCAAAATCTAACACAAAAGCTGTAGGGTTGGCCGAGCAGCCAAGATACGGGCCGGTTTCTGAGTTCTCTAGTAGGTAAGTAAGAACAAACGGTTGCTCTTCAGGCAGCCAGCGAGACGGAACGGAGGAAACCGATGAGACCCCCTCCAGATGGCAGAAGACAGCCAGGCGCAGGACTATGTGCCACAGAACGGAGCAAAAAGAAAGCGAGGCCGTTTACGAAGGCCACCTCGGAAACAAGTCCTGCTCGTGCCCATCAACGGCTCTCTAGCCCTGTAACACGAAGGAGTGATGCGTGACCTCCGGTGTGGTGGTGCCTCAGCGTGACAAGCGTGACAAGGCAACAAGCACACGGGGTTGAGAGAGAAAGAGGAAGACCGTTAATCTCAAATCAGTCGAGGTTGTTTGAGGATTTCGGATTTCCGCTTCAGCAAATCGTCATTTCGAGAGGTACATACATAGGCGGCCGTCGTTTGTACCCAACCTGTCCACCCCCACGGGCCAAAGGGCCAACCCACTCAGAAAGAACATCGCCAATGCCACTTGTTTGACTGGCTGACTGGTTGTCACGGGCTCACAATCGTACCATATTGTTCCCTCTTTCAGAAACTTCATCCGTTCTTGCGGATCGTGTTCGTTTGGATCAGGTCTTGAGTACCTATCCTCCCACGCCGTCTCAGATGTCGTTTCTCGAGTCAGCCAATTTCAGAGAATGTCCCTTGCCTCTTTTCGATCAATAAGGGTCTCGGTGAGTCATTCACCGAGACTGATCGAGCTATGCTTGACTGCCTCGAAGAGCCACCATGATATGATGATACAGAAGTGGTTTTATGTTTCAAATTTGCTTCTGATAGATATCTAGCCGGCGGCTTTCACGTGCGGGACCCTTTTTCAAGCTACCTAATTATGGAATACGTTTACCTCATTACAGACTAGCACCCTTTTTGCTCTTCTTTTTTGTTGCCGCCAGACTGGGTATCGACTAGGCATCGGAGAAAATTGATCTCTATTGACGTAGGTAGTCGTAATCTGTTGGTCGACTTCAAAGTTAAACGACACACGCGCCAGAATTTTACGGGCACATGATTGACGAATCGGCATTCAACAATGCAATGTTGTGCGAAAACCTGATGGGTCATAACACGGTGAAGAATAAAAAAAAACTCTGCATGAATAGACGCAGTAGGCAAATCCATGCTTCAGCGTCTGGTGCTCTTTCGCTTGCATTTCGCGGTGGCTGGGCAGCACCGCGAGAGGCCTCAGTGCTCACTCATCAGGAAAACACTGTTGATAGTGATACTAATATGGCTGCCCAAGCTTAGATCACGCGTCTGTGCCCGGATTTGCCCGATGTTGCCCACGAGGGCTCCTGAAGTGAAGTCGCGCCTTGAATTTACCCACCGCTTCTTGGTTCATGTGCATGAGCGAAGTTCAGGCGCTGCCAAGGTGTGAAGATGTCCCGTTTTGGGAATCGTTGGACAGGACTGAGTGACAACTTACAAGTGTAGGACCTGACATGAGTTACTCCGTACCTACTTCTCCCTGGCAAAGCTGCTTCACGACCAGGTTCGGCCAGTATCATGATGCACATGTTCCATCGAGCCGCGGGGAATCGACGTATGAAAGACGCGCGCACATCAGGTGGGTGTGCCACCGGCGTCTCCAAACCGTCTGATGTCGACCAGACGTTGCAGTTGCCGGTACCGTATACAGTAGCGACTGCCACCAGACGACGTTCTTTGCTCTCGTTAGATTCAAGCGCCAAGGTTTCTTAAAGAGGGCCAAACGAACCGACCCAAGGCCCATCGTGGTATCTTGTTGTGTTCAAAACTCCCTCGGTACAACCTCGACATTCTGGAGCCACACAATTCCGCTCGATCCACTAGGTACTTGGTGTTGAAGTGCTGAGTCACGAGTGAGCATCTGATCAAGTACCTAAGGGAGCAACTTTCGCGGTCGTTCCTCTGGCTTCTCTGTGCTCTTACTCTTTAGTACTCCTCGAGACTCTCTGCCTAATGGCCTGGTGCAGCGCTGGTGTTGGAGTTTGTGATGTCGGCCCCCGCAAGTGGCGCCGCGCGGGTGCTCCCATCTCCCATCTCTGGCACAGAAATGTATGAGCATCGCGGCACCAAAGACAAAGTACCGAGGTACATACCATGACACTCCCTAAGGTCGCACCCCTCCCCCCCTTTATCACCATCTTGATGCTGTTTGGTTCCTCCATACCTCTCCTGTACATATTATGTAGAACCGCGAGATACACCCCCCATGTCATGCCGATGTTGCCGATTGCTGCTCTGCTAATGCTGCCAAACTGCTGCTAAGACTGCTGCCAGTGGTGGGTGTTGCTAATGTTACGGCTTCCCAAGTTTCGCCACAACCCGTGGTCAGTCGCTCCAAAACACACGCGACTACGGACTTGAAAGTACATTAACCTAATAGCTTCCCTCCTTTTATCTTTAGACTTTTTTTGCTTCCCCATTTGCTACTTATTAGTGAAAATCATCTACTGCAAGGCTCTGCTGCTGCTCACCCTTCTTCTTCTCCTTTTCTTCTTCTGTCTGTCTGTCTGCCTTCCTTTGGACAATAGACGGCAACTGCCTCTGGTCCATCCCGCCACTCGTTCCCACACGCAGGTACAACGCCCCAGCCACCTCTTGAAAGATATCAAATGTGTGCTTCAATGTCGCCCTCGCCCTTGCTTGAAATGAAACAACCTGGTGAATCTGCTTCGCTTGCCACAGTAGATCATTTTCTATTCACATGTTGTGCCATGTGCATTTTATATCTCGGTCTCTTCGTACCGCCTGTCTACAAGCGGTTTGTCCGACAGCATTGACTAACCAACGTCTTCCCTCCTAGAAGCGAAGAAAACCATTTTTCTCTCTTCCTGAGGTAGCAATTCGCCTATTTGCGAACTGCGACCTATTCCGGCCTTTCGCGCACTGACGCTCGCCGATTTTTACCTTCTGCCAACGTCGTTGCCAACGCACTCGGTCCACCGAGTGTTTGCCATTATTATGGCTTCACAGTTCCCCATGGCGCAGCCGTTGTACAGATCAGCAAATCTGACTGTCGACACACATCGCGTCCCGCAGGATTACCTTGAGGACGACGGCGAGAGTTGTATGCTGGACGACGCAGTTGACTCTGGACTTGGACTCTCACCCCGTATAGCGAACAGTCGAAGACAATCATTCGCTTTGGGGAGCGTCCTCTTTTCGCCAAAGTCGGAAGAGTGGCCGTCTATGGATATGCGGTCAGTGCCATCAAATCCGTTCGCAGATTTGAATGGCAGGAACAATGGCAATAGCCACCATCCTCTCATGGCGCTGAACACGGCCCATAACCAAATCTTTCCCTCACAAGGCACTCAGTGGGATATAAGCACCGGCTCAGCATGCGCCCAGTTCAACCAGATGCAGGACTCCTTCAACGCCGGCCCAACCATATTCCAGCGTCCGTTGCCAAGCTCCTTTGACAACTTGGGGGCCATATTCCCTGCGATAAACAGTGCAGATCCATCCATTCAAAGATCTCCTCAAAAGGGGTGGGAAACTCCGAACCAACCCATAAGAAAAAAGAGGAAGACGTGCAGTCCAGTGTTTCCGGCTCGCGACGGCCTTCGAAAGGGCGATGGCATCAGAAAGAAGAATGCCCGGGCCGATATCCCTGCGGAACGCAACCTGAACACCATTGACACTCTGATTTCCCAATCCGCTAATGAACAAGAAATCAAAGAGTTGAAGCAACAGAAGCGTCTACTGCGGAACCGCCAAGCAGCGTAAGTAATGCCTTCCCATTGCAGGTATATTTCATGTACAGATTGGCCCAGTCCGCTCATTGACAGCTAATATTTGTGACCCGGCTCCCGCCCCCCCCCCCCAAAATAGGCTTGACTCGCGGCAACGGAAGAAGCAACACACGGATCGCCTGGAAGAAGAAAACAAGGAGCTTCTGAGCGTAAACACGGGGCTGGAACAGGAGTTAGCCTCATCAAAGAGCCAAGTCGAAATGCTGACGCAAGAAAAGACCAACCTGATGAGCTGCGTCGACAGAGTGACCATGGAGAAGGAAGACGCCATTCGCGCCAGCACAATCGAGACCGCGGAGCTGCGCAAAAAGGTCGCCGTCTTGACAAACCATGTTCAGCGATTGGAAAACCGAGGCATCCGCAACAATAACGCATCCGAGGTGCCGAATCACCACTTTTCCGCTGGCAACTACAATGGCATGAATGGAATGCCGGGTTCGTGGGATAATTCCAGTTACACCAACGACTGTCCACCGAGCCAGCAGCACCAAGTCGGTCCGCAAATGTCTGACATGCGCCCACCCAAGATTGAGGAGCCAGTGCACCCTTCGGAAACCGAAAAGGGCAGTACCTCTCAAGGAGGCCTGCTCTTTATGCTCTTCCTCGTGGGCGCCCTTGTCGTATCAAGTCGCACTATGCCCACCATCCCGCGCGTATCCGAAGACGTTCGCGCTGCGTCTGCTACACTCCTAGCAACGGTGTTCAAAGACGCAGGGATCAGCTGCCTCCCGGAGGGCATCCGTTCCATGCCCCCCCAGCCCTCTGGCTCGGCCTGGAGTCAGTCTGCTGGCGCTGGCGCTGGCGCTGGTACAGGCGCAGACATGAACGATGTCGACATGGACAACGCCGCAGCGCCATCGATGCTTGACGACCTGGGCCACGCCCTGACGCGGCCTACACAGGAGCAGATGCGTCAACACATCTTCTCCATGTCCGCAACGCAGTACGACGGCGTCGGTAACCAGGACTTCTTGTCAGATGGTCTGGATACGAGCCAGCAGAGTCGAAAAAACTTGGCGGATGCTCTGGCCGCCATGCGGGCAGCCAGCAAGTACGATCAGGAGAGTGCTGCGGATGTATACACGCGGTCCTTGCTGTGGGAGCAGATCCCTCTTGAGGTTGTGCGGAATTTTGCAAGATTGGTGGCGGAGTGTAATCACGGTATCCTGGGGGGGATCGCCGTGCAATGTGACCCGCAATTATGACGAACGATACCTACCTAACCTACCTAAGGTACGGAAACGAGTTCACGACTTCACGATGGTTACAGGCACAGGCACAGGCATAGGCACAGGCATGGAGATGCGTGATGCCGGCGGCCGGACGGTGATGATGTGAAACGACGGTACTACATAGGTACTGACGCTGACGCTGACGCTGACGATGACGATGACGATGACGATGACGACGATGGCTACGACCCATTTATTCTTAATGACGAGTTTCCCACTTCTTCATTTCTCTCTTCACATTTATATTACTTTCCTTTTCTTTTTCTCTTTCTTTTCTCCGACTTCTCTCTTCTTTGTTTCTCTTTGTTTACTCTTGGGTTCCATCTCGGCCATTGGAATTTTGGGCCGTTGTTCTTTCCTCTTCTCTTGCGGCATGGTTAATGTGTTCAAGTGTTGATTGGTTTCCAATGTTGCACTTCACGGTGATGATTGATCCCCGTGTGTGACAGCTGTTACGGCCGAAATGCAGACCCTATTCGCTCCTTGCACGGGCAAGACGGACGGGAAAGTGTTTTATGACGAAAAATGACGTATGAGAGATATGCATTTCTGTATTCGTTTCCAATTTCTTTTTGAAGACAAACGACGGTTATAGGATCCTTCGGTATGATGATGAAATGGATGAATTGGATATTCAGGGATCGATGGATCATGACATCCGATTCTCAGTTTACTGTTGAAGCGAGCGAGCGTTGGTTGAGTGTCTGTTTTCTTCTTCCCCATGTGTGTTGCACTGGGGGTTAGTTGTAACTTGTCCTGCTTGAGATGCACCATTGCCCCCGTTTATGCACATACATGCTTGAGATACCTGCCCGCCGGACTTGATGCTTCCCCTCTTTGGACAATGGAAATCAATGAACTCTGGAGTCTGGGGCGAATTGTGCGGCGCAAGCACTGTGAGTCGCCGTGTCCTGTCGAAATCAACGAGGCCGAATCACCAAAGAAAAACTCGCCATGATGAATTTTCGAGCATCGATATAAGGGATATGAGGACACTTGTCACTCGGGGCGGAGGGATACAGCCAATGGGGGGTCATGCGCGGCGGCAGTGCAAAGTCGAAAAGATTTTGATGAGATGAGATGAATTATGAGATGATGACGACGACTGCACTGGGCATGGTCAAGGGGCATGACTCCCTGTTACTTTCTTCCATTCCCTCCTCTCTCTCTCTCTCTCAAGTTTCAACAGTAGTCAACTGAGGGGACTTTGTTCATGTTGTTGAGTTGCCAACGTTTGTTTATCCTTCTCGTCAGTCACTTCCGGCACGAATGTTTTCCAGTAACGGTTTCTTCATCTCCCATCCCGTCAGTCCATTACCGACGACAGGATTAGGTACCTACCTACCTATATATAATGGTTTCAGAGGCTCAGGGGGGGCTGGATGAGAGCACCCACAGCCCCCCCTGTTACGGCAGATAGTTTAACGAGAACAAAACAGCTTTTTACTACATATTGACAAATTCATGGCGGCAGTCATGGTATGTCACAACTCTCATGACGCCAAGTCTATTGTCACGAAACTTCCTGTCCTGGGCCCCCCGCCCATCGAGGCCACGGAAGTACAGTACTGTAGTCTGTACCTACATTAGATACACCTAAACATACATACAACCCGTTTTCGGGCGTGCCAAGATACCAGTAAAGAAGAAGAGGGGGGTAGAAAGCGGGGCTGTGGCATACATTACCTCCTCTGTACCTCTGTAAGAAGGCACGAGATCTGCCATGGCACTACATACAAGTGGCTGTGTAGGTATGTATCTCGACGTCTTGTCTTGTGCCGGCTATCGCAAGTGCTCGCAGATACGTAACATCTATGTATAGATCTACGTGTACGCCCCGGCTTGGCTGGCTGCAAGTGCCCGTTCCAGCGGCAGAGAAATACCTAGCCTGCACGTGCGCCTGTGCCCCTCCGTGATACATGTGCTGGGTACTGTATATACCTACCTACATTAGGTACCAGT
Organism: Claviceps quebecensis; assembly: GCA_004016085.1. Taxonomy (NCBI): domain Eukaryota; kingdom Fungi; phylum Ascomycota; class Sordariomycetes; order Hypocreales; family Clavicipitaceae; genus Claviceps; species Claviceps quebecensis. The sequence goes on from QEQW01000578.1 coordinate 15,163, forward strand.
ATGTCTTGTAATGTATGATACCTGCGCCTGTCCGTCCTACGTATACGAAGTACGGAGTACGCCTACCTATGTATATCCCCTCTCCTCGTCCTTCTATTCTAGTTTCTACAGTCGGCCTGCCTTCCAATACACACCCACACGGTAAACACACGGTAAACGTCGGACCCAAAGCTCTCCCCTATCCTCCGCAGTGTCCCGTTCCCCCCATCCGCATCCGCATCCGCGTCCGCACCATGTGCCCAAGTCTCACATCCCCCTCTTTCGTGCTTTGGCGAGGAAACTGAACCCCTCCGTCCCACATGCCAAGAGATGACGACGGAACCCAGAACCGTCAAGTTGCCCCCCTTACTAAGGGGGACCTTTCTAGAATAGGTAGATGCCCAGGTCCCAGGAGCTATGTATTCCATGTTGAGACACCTCACCGCTTGAGGGCGGCTATGTATCGCAAGTGTGGGCTTCGTCCGTAAATGAATGAATGAATGGGATGGGATGGGATGGGATGGGATGGGATAGAAGATACAGGAGGGAACTTTGTCTCCAAGATACGACGTCTAGGCGAGCCCATCTCGGACGAAGGTCCGCATTCCACGCTCGCTGCCCAGCCTTGTTAGGTACCTAGATATGTACCTACCTATCATCTACTAGGTAGTTTCTCTCTCGATAAGGCGCCTTGTTTTACCCGGGAGATGTGTTTTTCTTGGACAGCGCGTGACCAAGCAAACCCAAACCAGACGGGCGGAGAGAGGCAGCCTGCGTGGGGAGTACCTAAGCAAGCATGTGTACGGAGTTTTGAGCGCAATAGTCGCCGACAAAGGCCATCTAGGGTCCTTGGCCGGGGTACTGTCCGGCTGGGAACGTCATAACTCGAGGGTCAGTTTGTGTGCAGGTCGTTGGTTGACGTGAGACTTTTGCTTCTTGATCTCGAAGCCGGGGCCCGGCACGTGGTGTTATCAAAAAATGGGTTTTAAATAAAAAATAAAGAAAAAGGCCCCCTAGTATGGAGGCTTTTGGTTTGTGCGCGCTTGCAACGGAGAATGAACGGACAAGAAAAAGAAAAAAAGGTAAAGTGTTTCGTTGCGGTGGCGTCAAAAGTCCCTGGCCCATGAAAGACTGCAACAGATAGGCGACGCGACGAGAGTGTTGTGTCGTGTTGTGCCGTGTCGTGTCTACCTTTTCTTGGCTTGTCGCTCGGGATCATACTTGTCTTTCCAGATCCTATTGCACGCCAAGCCGCGGTTAACCTCGACGGAGAACTTTGGTCGAATGGAAGTCACGAGAAAAACGTACCAGGAATTGCCCATCGTCTTGTTTCCAGCTGCTTCGGCTAGTCGGTAGTACCGCGCTGCGGTGAACTGCACGAGATTTTTGTTAGTACATGGCGGGACGTTTTGTTTGTGGGGGCGCGCATGCCGAGGTGCATCATGTGCATGTGCCTTGCATGGGACCAACTGGGTTCTGCTCGTCGAGCTGTCTCAGAGTTGTCTCAGGTATGATGTATGTACTCCGTATTCCCACGAGATTGTCCCCAAAAGGATTTTGTCCCAAAAAGGGTATCTAAAAGCAAACTTGTCTTCTACTTGGGTGGGCGTTCAACAAACTGGAAACCATTCCCGCCCAACACCCGTCCCATCGTCCTGCGGCAGCGGAATGGACTCAGAATCGTGATCGTGATCGTGAGCTTACCTTGTCTTTCTTCCCTCCAAACCCATGTTCAAAGCACCACGCTGCGTCGTTCATGGCATCTAGAAAGCCACGTGTTAATGTCTTGGTCAATTATGTCCGCCGCTAATCGCGTGCATTAACTTACCAGTATCGCCAAGATTGGCTGCCGTCTCGTAATACTGCGTCGTGTTAGGATTCTTTCTTCTTTTAGTTTTAAAAAGGCGGATCCGCCGCTCTTTTTCCATCTTCACTTCTCAGTAAAAGCTGGAATCGAGCATACTACTGACCTGTCTCGCGGCGAATGCATCCCGCTCAATCCCCCACCCGTGACGAAAACAATTCGCGAGCTCATAAATGGCCATCACCAGCTCCCCCTTCGCGGCACCGCCTTTGGTCATGCCCGCTTGCAGAGCTAGCTGCTCTACCGCAGCCGAATTCGACGCAGCCGCCGTAAGGAACTTGACCGCCTGAGGAAGATCAGGTTCGCACCCCCATCCATGTCTGAATTGTTGACGAAACATTAGTATGAGTATCCCCAAATCGCCCAGTCGCGGACTTGCAACACTTTGATAGAGATGGCAAAAAAAAAAAAAAAAAAAAAAAAAAAAAAAAA
>QEQW01000579.1:0-17389 GCA_004016085.1 Claviceps quebecensis
ACACCAACAGCCACAGTAATAGTCGCCGCAGCAACCACAACAAGAAAGGCAAAGCCACCTCGACTGCTTCTCATCTGCTTGGCAAGCTCATCTCGTCTTTCTCTGGCCGTTCGCTATCCACGGTTGAGAGTTTGCGTCCTGTAGCCATTCCCGCGCCGACCCGCACAACAGCTCCTGCGCCGACAAGGGGGGTGCCACAGCCTCCAGCCTATGACGACGTGCTCGAAGAGTCGGCCGCCCGGACCCAGAGCCAAATCCAGCCCCACTCATCGAGTCCACACGAGGATTCGGAAGACATGGCTGCTGTTGCTGGGAACGCCGTCATTCCCTCCGCCATTCCCTCCGTCGTTTCCTCATCTACGCGTAACGTCTCAGGACGTCGGAACAGCCTCATGTCGGTTCGATCAGCCAAGTCCCTCGTGAATTCGCTCGTGGCGGAGGTCCCCAAGCCTGTCGCAAGCGGTAGCGGTGTCTCATGCTCCATCTTGCTGGCGGAGAGCAATATCTTCCTGCATGGCTTCGACCATGACGGTCATATGGCTCGAGGCGACCACGGCGGAACGGCGCTCCTCCGTGGCAAGTTGCAGCTCAATGTCACCAAGAATGTCAAGATCAAGGCGATTCAACTCAAATTGATGGGCCGCGCCCGTACGGAGTGGCCTGAAGGCATTCCGCCGCTGAGACAGGAAGTTTCTCAGGTGGAGGGACTCAGAACCCAAGTCCTCACCTTTTTCAACGTGATGCACGATGGATGGGAGAGCGAGTACGGCAACCAATGCACGTATAAACTGAGAACGGGGTCGGCGAATTCAAGCAGCACGAACCTCGATGTGTTGCCGCAACAAAATCGGCGCCCCGTCAGCATGCTACCGCCCTCGGCCTCCTACAAGAATGGCTTGACAGCCAAACAACTCAAGCGGCTTTCTCTTCAAAGTACACAGTCGCGGAGTTTTGGCAAAGGCGAAAGCGGCGCAACTTCCACCACGCAGGCCAAGGGCTACAAAGTGTTTTATCCCGGAACGTATGATTACAACTTTGAGCTGCCCATCGACCACCACCAATTAGAAACCATCAAGCTCCAGTACGGATCCGTCAAGTGGGAACTTCATGCTAGTATCGACCGCGCTGGTGCATTCAAACCAAAGCTGCATGGCCTTAAAGAGGTCTCGGTTGTACGACTGCCAGATCAGATGTCCCTGGAGATGAGTGAGCCCATTTCCATCTCGCGGCTCTGGGAAGACCAGCTTCACTACGACATTGTCATTTCGGGTAAAAGCTTTCCTATTGGCTCCAAGATCCCTATTGCCTTCAAACTCACCCCTTTGGCCAAGGTGCAGTTGCACAAGATGAAGGTCTACGTCACCGAGTCAATAGAGTATTGGACGACGGACAAGCGCGTCACGCGCAAGGATCCGGTGCGCAAGATTCTTTTACTCGAAAAGTCGGCTGGCAAACCACTGGAGTCCAACTATGCGGCGTCGGAGATGAACACGCTGTCGGGTGGCGAGCTCAGTCCTGAGCGCCGCCGTCAAGCCCGAGAGATGGCCATCCTCCGGCGGACAAGAGAGGCTGCACTTCATGGTCTCCCTGCCGAGCCCCTCCCAGAGCCGACAAACAACCTGCTTGGGGATCTGGACTTGGGTCTGGAGCACATGTGGGGTGCGACCGAGATTGAAGCAAATGTACAGCTTCCTACGTGTCAAATGATGGCGAAAAACAAGGACCTGCGGCTCCATGCCGACTGTAGCTGGAAGAATGTCAACGTCTATCATTGGATCAAGGTATATTGCACCTCCGGAGAATAACGCTCGTTCTATGCTTTTGTGTCCTTTATATATTAACATGTCCGGTAGATCGTCTTGAGAATTAGTCGCCTCGACCCCGAGGATCCAACAGGCACCAAGCGGCGGCATTTTGAAATTAGCATCGATTCGCCTTTTACTGTACTCAATTGCCGTGCCACGCAGGCCAACACCGATCTGCCAGCCTATGCCAGTCCGATCAGCCAGCCAGCTGCCTTTCAATCCACCTGCGGATGCCCCGATGCGGCAATGTTTGCATCTGATGGGTCCCCGAATTCGTCGAGTGGCACGCTGCCCGGACTGGAGCTGAGAAGTCACGAATCTTCTACCACTCCTTCTCCTCTCCCGAATCTGCCACAGGCTGCCTACCTTTCACGCTCGTCGATGAACCCGGCGACCGATTCCGGCAGTCTATGGCGATCTGGGGTGGACGACGGTAGCCAAGGCGAAGCGCGTCCTATCCATCTGCTCCGGGTACCAAGCTTCCAGCCTCCCGCGTTTGACGACGACACAGCTCCCCCCCCTGCACCGGTCTGCGTGGCCGCAGCAAACTCAGGAGCGGCCGACGTCCCCCTGATGACGCCACCTCCGCAATATGACACTGTCGTCGGAACACCCAGTGTGGATGGCCTTGCCGACTATTTCGCGCGTCTTGCCGACTACGGCTACCTGAATGAAGACGAAACCGAGTCCGGATCCGATTCGGACGAACCACCGAGGATACTCGGTCGCTCCGGACGTGTCAACGTATGCAATCCCCGAACACCTGGCAGCAGACGAATGCCCAGCCGGAGTTTCGAAATCAGCCGTCCTACTATCGATCTGAACCTCGCCAGTCTACCGCATCATCTAGTGCAGCGGCCCGCGAGGATACAGTAATGGTTAGCATCAGCAGCACTGACCTCTCTTAATGCCGTATAAAGTCGATGGATGCAAAAAAGGGCGCCCGAAGGGTGGTCGCCTTTTTCGGCGTTATGCGAGATTCGTCCTTCTTTTCAAATTTCTTTTGTCCTTCATTTTCCAAGATCACATATACATATCTAGAGTCATGGCGTTTTGCTAGGGTTTCATGAGCGGATGGTGTCTGTGGTATATACCCGGTGGGTGGGAGGGTCTATCATTACTGGGTTACTAGGCATGGATGGGATGGTGCATACATAGCGATTGCATAGCATGAGGGGACGTGGACGAGGAATAGTTACATGTGTAAACACCAGTGGTGGTGTCAATAGTGAGCATGTACAGACAGACGAGTGTTAGTCTCAAATCAATTTCGAGCAACCCATCATTCGATGTGGTTCGTGTTTTGGGCTTATGCATGCGTGTCAATACTGAACTTACTGATACAAGTCTTGGTGTCAACAGCTAGCTTGTACATACGAATGTTATGAAGTTGTTGCGTGTGGGTGTCCAAAATGGGTCCAGCGTGACGGGTTGTCTTTTTTGTGGGAGTATGGCTGTGCCTAGATCATGCAAGTGTTAGTGAACATCAATATAGATGTCAATGAGAAGCATGTACATACAGGTCATGCATGGTTCACCAATGGTTAGAATGGGCTATCAAGTTGTTGCGCCAGCTATCTCATCTTTGGAAGCGCGTATGAACACTGCATGTCCATTGGCCATGTCCTAGAACCACAGCCTCATTCATGTAGACAGAGACAGCCATATACATACGTGCGCGACGCACCAAATAAATGCCATATACACGCTACTAGGTAGGTACCTAATGCACCAAACTATACCCTCAACGTGTACTTCCCTCCTCACAAGGTTGTGCAGGATAGACTCATCACGCGGGCGTCGTCGACGGACCCACCTGAAAGCTGCCACTCGGGGGGGATAGCAGAAGCAAAATTCCTGAAGATCCTGGATTTGTTGTGGAAGAGAAGGGCGCTGGTGGCACTCTCGTGCTAGGAGAAGTAGGTGAGGGGGATGTATTCGAAGGCGGGCACTGTGAAGCGGGCGAGTATAGTGCCCACTGCCAGTCGTCCTTTACTAAGCCGGCTGAGTCGATGTTCGACGACGATCCCGATTCTCTGAATGAAACTGTTCATCGAGGGAAAGGAGCCGATAGGTCGCTATATTTTCGTGTCGTTGACTGCATATGTATCTTCTTGGCGAAGCCAAACGCTCTTCAATCGACCGAGGTTCCGAGGAGTCGAAGAGATCGTCCAACATAGGTAGTTGTTCAGCACCGCCAACGGCTACAACGGTGAGAGTTTTGTTGACACCAAACGTCAAAAGAATGGCCTTGAGCACCCTTATTACCCGCGGCCGCTGACTCCATCTTACCGTTGCTGGCCAATGGCCATCACGATGGCGTTGGGCGACTGCAGCGTTGGTCGCTGGGCGTGCGAGCAAAACACACGGAATCGAAAGCGTATATTATGTCACCTATGGCTCCAGCAACATCGGCCACTGCTGTTCCGGAAATTGACTCATCAATTGCACGCCGTGTTCTTGTGCCGTCTCCCTCAGCTGGTCCAAGCATTCGCCATTAACACATGTTGTGTAGATAGTCTTGAGATGCGTGACCCTCATGATCGAAACCACCAGGCTCACAAATTCGAGTGCACTGTACTTCGAAGAATTGATTTTGAGCGTGCGCAGGTTCGGGAACGTGGCCAGGAATCGCACCAGGGGCGAGTCCTCGTCGCTTTCGGCATCGACAGGGAAGCAGAATTCATAGAGTCCCAAGGTGTGAATTGAGGGAGTCCCACACAACCATTCGTAGCCTTTTAAATGCCAAATACTACGTTTTTCAATGACGTCGTTTCGAGAGCCACAGTAAATGGTCGTCTGGGTTGTGCCGGTTGAAGAGTCGTCAGGGACAATCACCCTTTTCCATATCCCCTTGGAAAAGACAAGGTCAAAGGACGTCAACTGTTTAGCCATGATGGCGTTGGAGAGCAATATTCGACCTCCGGCGGGCGTGATCACCAACGAAGGCGTTTCGAAGGAACGCAGATTTCTGAATTGTGAATACTGGGTAACGTTGAAACAACGGAGTACGTATTCCTCATCGGCAAACATGCAACCCCAGTCCACTTCGCCGAATGCAAGAAAAATATGTTGTAGTGAGTGTAGAGCCGTCAGGTGTTGGAGCGTCCGATGCGTTCCAACCGCTTCGGAGCTACATCTTTCTTCTTGCGAAGGATCGTACCTGAATACCTTTAGGTGTGGCCATATCTCTTCCCATCTTTTGTGCTCAATCATCTTGGATTTATCGTCCAGATATGGTACACCGGGGCCAATCCAGAGCTGTTCGAGTCTGGGAAAGCCAATCGAGACATAAAACTAGGAAGGCTCAACAAATTAGCTTCTCGCTTTGACGCGCGTCCTGTCTCGCTCTCTGAATATAGCGACAAGAAGCAGAAATAAAAGTAAGGCGTGGAGAAGAAGGAAGGGGAAGCCCCCCCCCCCAAAAAAAAAAAAAAAACAATTGAGCGTCACTAAGACTCTTCGGGGTAGGGAGGCATACTATAGGAAATGGGACATTGTCCTCACTGGCACTGCCTATTCGCAAAGTCTTCACCTGGGGAAAATGGGGTACCTTTCCGCGATACCATGACCATGGAATTCCCACGAGGTTGAGGTGCTCCAAAGAGCTGGCAGCATTTTGGAGGAACGTCTGGGGGAGTCCCCCTGAACGATCTACTTTAGTGCTGTCGAAGTAATGGTAGTCACACGATAAGGAGACATGCCTAAGTTGGGTCCATTTGTTCTGATGCGCCGGAAGCGTCTGTTGTGTTATCTTATGCAACCCTAAATGCTCCAGGTTGGGTGATGATTCAAGCAGCTGCGTCACGATTGATACAGCGACCTCCCGGGCATTCTCTATCACGATTTTCCTGGCACCTCCTTCTCCTGCCCAGGACAAGATCTTGTCTAGATAGTCCGGGCTTGGCATCGGGCTAGGATCCTTATAGGGGAAAACAATGTTTCTCCATAGTTTTCTATGGACAGGGCTCGTGAGCTTGCGAGTCCATTCCTTGGAAACGCGCAGAACGAGACTGTCTCATGCATAGTATCAGCCAAAATAGTTTGCCCCATGAGTCAGTACTCAATAAGACAGATGGGGAAGACAAATGGGGGCTGAGCGGACCAACGTACATAATTTCAATCCAGCTCAAGTACGAGAAGATCTGCGAGACAATCTCGGCGGGCAGGCGTAACGGATCTTGTCTCGAGACATGACGGTAGAGGGTGTACGAATGCTGAGTCCCGACTCGTGCGTTAGAAGACACATAATGTGCTGCGTGACGTGCCACGATGAACTTGGGCCCAAGTCTATGCGATCTCACCTGCGATTTGGGCGACAAGTCTGCGGTAGTCTCATTGCTGACCTTGACCCCAGCCGCATATAGCTCGCAAGCATACCAGTCGTTTTTTTGCAGCCGTGCAAGGTTCCCCAGACGAAGGTATCCCTGGAGTAGAGACCCGGGACTGGTCAGTAAAGGGGCGCAGGCCTCGTATGACTCAGGAAGGAATTTCTTACATCTGGAAGTCGAGGAGCCAGTTCCAGCATCCATTCGGCGCTCTTCACAGCGTGGTCGAGTTTACCCAAAGCCTCAAATATTGTGGCTTGGGCATCCAGGGCCTGGATATGGTCCACGTTGTCGCATTTGCCGAATGCTCCGCCAACGTCGCAATGACAAGTATACATCGCTTCTTCGAAAATCGAACCTCCTGCGGCAGCGACCTTTTCAAAGTTTTTGCAGGTGCATCGGCGCCGTTCGAGCCCCCTGGCGCAAGGGCAGCTGTTCATGGCCTGTTTTTCCAAGAATGGAGGAAATGTCAGACAGGTAGCTTCTTCAAATGACATCGGACGTTGCCACGACGACTCACCTTGGCGAGGACTTCCAACGCATGCTCGTGCTTCTTGATCGCGTTCTCACGAGTTTGGCGACCAGACTCGACCAGATCACGCATCGTGGATTCGGGCTTGAAGGCATCTAAGGCACGGGATGAAGACATGGCGAAGTATGTAGGAAATTTGCAGAAGACCCTGCATCGCGCACGACGTGGCAACGGGATGGTGTCGTGAATCCGTGATCGCGGGCAAAAATAAGCACACAATGGAATTTGTCGAGCCCTACAGGCTACCTACCTATAGAGTAGTGAGAGAATGCGAAAGGCAGTGGATGTGTGCTTGTTGGCCGATGTTCTGTTGTGTTCGTGGCTGTCCCGTGGTCGTCGCAGTCGTTGCAACTTGCGGCGCCCTCCATCCATCCGTGCACTTCACAAGTCAGGTACCTAGGTACTCCGTTCGGAGGTACATACACACGACTCCTATGTACATAGGCACCTATCGGCGTCCACGCTTCTCCAACATGTATGTACTCTGCAGGTATGTACCGGCTACCACTGGCACCATTTGATTATGTACCTACCTCCTCTCCGTATGTACCGGGAAATGCAATGTAGCGGGGCTGCACAAAGAGATTTTGGCACGCCTCGATGGGCACTTGCCACTCATACACGACCGTCGACAGAGGTATGATTGCCTTGCCTTTCCACTCTCCTCATGCCTCTGACAATTACAATACATATCTTCTACACGCTGAGTCTTGAAAAGCATAATCGCTACCCTTCGTAGTAGAATGGCCCCTGATTCTCCCACATCGAGATCTGATACTGAATCGAACGATGGCGAGGTCCCGTGGATGTCATTGTGTAGGCAAGGTAGTTCCTGAGCTTATGGATGGTAATTTGAGATACAAGCCAATCTGTAGAATGTCCTTTTCTGTGGTGATAACATTGGGACCGGTATTCCAAGTGAAAGAGGAAGTTGACCATGTTATTGACAAAGCCACTCGTAGCCGTGGTCATGTCCAAAACACTGCCTGGACGCGGCTACGATGGTCGTACTTGATAGTGTGATGAAGCTGATCGTCGTTCAGGATATTAATGCAGGCTCGAGTCGGCCAAAGACCTCCTAGGTCGTCTCTCGGAGGCGTTATCTGTCAACGTAGATTACTCTATCTCGGAAGAAGGCAGGTCTCTCGCCCTCTCCGATTCTAGGGCCAGGAAGGGCATGTATGTAGCAAGCAAGAATGGATTTCGGAGCGCGGGCTCGCTGGCCTTCAACCTGGCGACGATGATTCATCATGCGCTGAATGACGAAGACTACGTGTGGGTGATTGTGTACGCCGGATCCCATATAGTGCCAATACCAGTCGTCCTTTTACTAAGTCGTATGAGTCAATATCATCGCGGAAAAGAGACTCGTCACTCAATGGGCCGCTATATTTTGTGCCGTTGATCGCATATGTATCTTCTTAATGAAGCCAACGCCATTCAATCGACTCAGATCCCGAGGAGTCGAAGAGATCGTCATACATGATAGTTGTGCAGCACCGAGGCGACAACCGTGAGACGTTATTGACCCCGAACATCAGAAAATCAATCACCTTGAACACCCTTCAACTGTGGCTTTTGGCTCAGTCTTGCCCGTTGCTGGTCATCTGTCACGATGGCGTTGGGCGGCTGCGGCGATATGTACCGTATGTCCGCACAAAACACATGACACTAACTTATAAAGCGTCTATGGCTCTATCACAAGTTCACAACTACATCATGAACACGCTTCCACGACATTTGTCAACACTGCCGCCACAGCAATTCAAGTAAACAAAGGATCTGACCACGAAGGTTTGTTTGCTTGTTTGCGATGTCACAAGTTACAACATACGAGTGACAGCAAAGTGTCAGATATTTCTGTTCTAGTTTGCAAGATGGGAGGGGGGTTCCTGTATTTCCAGTGAAGTGCTGCTGCTGCTGCTGCGCGTCTACTCTACCCGTATCTTGCCTGCCATATCATCGTCTGGCAATGCTGTCAAGAGAAAATCCATGCTGTTAATACGATGCCGGTGCTGCGGAGCGCGGGAAACAAGCAATGCGACGTCTCGGCGCATGATACGTCCTGGTAATTGGGACTCGTGGCATGCCTGGCGGTTACTCCGTAGAAAGGACATTCATCTGCAAAGCTTGCTACATACTTGCCTTTTGCATCCATAGACACGCATGCAGAGACTCCATCAACGACGCTCGACGACGCCCAAACCCCGAGTCCCCGACAATTGCGCGACCGTCGTCCTTGATCCGTCGTTTGTCTCGTTTGTCTCGTTTGTCCGCCTGTCTGCAAGTGCAGACATCTCTGCAGCTTCTTCATTCATTCGCCACATGGAACAGACACGAAGCAAAAGCGAGAATGAAACTAGCCATCAGAGTTACAGTAATGACAAAATAGCCTCTACTCATGGAATATCTCGTCATCGTGGCACAGACTTAGATCCAAATGGTGTTCTTCGTCCGTCTGCGTCAGTGTAGGTCGCTGATCATCTACGCGCCCGCGCCACGAGAATCGAGATAGACGGTCTGGACTCTGGCCTCGGAGAGAACCCAGCTGTGTAAAAAGAAGCGGATCGTTCCCTTACTCCGCAGTTGCTACATATCAGCATGTCGGACATACGGAGTCTTGAGGCATTAAGTCAACAACGTATGACTGCATCAGTCATCAGCATGTTTTGGGTTCTCATGCAAATATGCCATGCATGGTGCGAAGTCATCACATGATATCATATGCATGGAATGCTCCAGCATGACAAATATTGGTTTTAGTTACCATTGCCTATCAAGTTGCATGAGGCGATTGCTTCTGTACGGATAGAGACAATGACCACTCCGGCATGAGGCTCTGGATCCGCTCAACAATGATTTAAAAAAAAAGTGAAAAAAAAATGGAAAAAAAAATCGAAGTATAAATATGGGAGATTTAGAAGGCAGAGAGGACTGTGAAAGAACTGGCAAACATCTTTTCTTATCCCAGAAATAATTTATAATTGTCGAGACCAGATATGATCAGATCGGAGACATCATCCAACGAGTTTTCGTCACCTTGATGATTCGCCCTCCCGCAACAAGTTCTCCCGTGCCCGACAAGCAACCCCAGCCTCATCCCGACAATGCTTTCACTCTACACAACTGACAACATCCAAAGCTCCCCCATTTCTACCAGGCAGTGTACTCTCGTTAGCCAGTAACGGAGTACACATCTCGCTGAAGAAGACAAGAACGAAGGCAAGAACAATGACTCCAAGATCTTCTAACAACTTTTAGCAAATCTTGGCATTTCTTCTCCCATGAAGGCTGACAACAGAGCTCACATTACCTGTAAGATGGACGGGAGGGGGGATAGGATCCATCTCCGCGTCTTCAACAATACCCGTGGTGATGAGTTGAACACTCTTTTCTACGAGAGAGTGAACGCAGCATAGGCTTCTTCATATCGGCCTATTACAGGGTTAAGTCTTCAATCTCCCGCTTCTTTAACAACTCTCCCGCACTGCGGAATGGTCAAGAATTGCTAACGGGGACAAATGTATACATTTGTGGCATCTTCATGCTCCTCTGATTTGGCACCTAGATTTTAACATTAGCTAGCTTAGGCTGCCTCATCTTTTACTCACGCAATTCCAGCTTGTCTTGAGAAAACTGCGGGCTGGCTCCCAAGAAGATGAGCTTTCGTCCAACGGTGCAACGCAGCGCATGGGCCATGAGTTTCCTGAGTATAGAGATGAGCTCTTTGAAGTTGAGAGACCCGGCCTAAGAGGACAAATTATATCTGATTTTCTCGGATCCTGGAATAAAGCTTCTGAGTAACCTGGCTCCTGGAGTAATTGATCCGAAGTTTCCTGGTTCCTGGAGTTTTGCAATTTGGCCTGCTCGCCTTCTCCCTTTCAAGGACCCCACGGACCTTCCTTCCGACAAGCTCGCCTTTCCGGACAGACCCCAAGCCTGGCGACTCACGAGGAAGCTTGAGGAACCGGCTATAAGACCTCTTGCGAGACGACGCTTGGAGAAACTGCCCTGGCTTGCAGAAAACCATGCAAAAGCAACATAGGATAGACGAACGACGAGCGAGGTCAAGCTACTCACTCACCACTGACCAGCACATCGCGCTTCACCAACCTACCTCTACAGCTCGGTGTCTCGGATTGGCCCCGCCGGCAACCACCAGGCTCTCAGCCAAGAACGTGTATAGTTGATGGCAGGCTCTTTGACTTTGCCGCAATAGTTGCTTGAACATCCTCTGCTCCGTCTCTCAAACTCCTCACCTCGCTGACCCTGATCGGCCAAACAAGGCACAGAAGCATTGTACTACAGCCCGTCAACGCGTTTCAATAAGTGCTCTTCATGCTCATGTTTCGCGACCCTTCAAGCCTGTTGAAGATTACGAATTAAGGCATTTCGATTGCCACAAATTCGATTCTCCAAGTTCTACTCGAGGCTTTTCATCTGACTTGGGGGCGTGGACACTGAAACTCCTCCAGAACGTGCTGACCGGTGGAATGGATCCTCCCAGGCATTTTCGCACACCGCTAACATAAGCAGTTCGGCAGAGAACAAGAAAAAGAAGCCCTGGAAAATAATGAGGCGATCCATCATCCCGCCAGGGCATGGATCGTCTGGAGGGCAGGGAGGAAGCTTGGTCCGAGTCGACCGTTGTATGGAACGACTTTTACAAGCAGTTCCCTTACACGCATACTGACTCGCTTTTCATTAGTTTCGGATTTTCATGGGATCGTCGTCATGTACTTACTAATTAGTTCAGCTTGACTATCCAAGGTCGAAGGGATGTCGTTCTTGGCATAGATGTTCCGAATCGCCACTGGCCAGTGGTGTCTCTCTCTGGCTGCGCCTTTTGAGGGTGCTTCACCCCCAGGGCCAGGCAAGCAAGCCCACTAATGTCCTTTCAATTGTTTTTTCTTTAGAATTGCAAACAATAAGCAAGCCGTAGGATTCTCAGCGTGGGGATTCGTAGCTGTGAGGCTTTGGAATATTGGATGACGTCTCCCTCGGCTGCTTGAGTTTGGGGTTTGGCTTTGGTTTTGGGTTGGGGTTGGGCTTGGGCTTGGAGTCGCCTTCCGGAGGACGATTTATTGTTGATGGGAGCTCGCCTGGGGGGGCTCTTTGCAAGACCACTGGCATACTCAAGTCTTGCTCAAGGCTCACCCTCAGGTTCTGAAGATCAGTAGCGCTGTGTACAGGGTTCTTGGGGCTTGGAAATGTGCTTCTTGGGAGATATTGTTGACGGCAGCTCACCTATCGGAGAGCGTTTTCAAGTACAACTCACCACGGGGAAGATTTAATCTCTCCATCATCTATTCGATGGCTGAGTGTGCGGGACAAGGTTCGCGAGTCCGAAGCTGGAGGTATGACGGGCTGGAGGGCTGCCGAGGAGCTAGGAGTTCTTCTGTCGGGGGAATCATTTAAAGTGTATGTAGGTGACGGGTGTTGAAGGTGTTGAAGGCGTTGTCGCTGTCTTTTCCAATGAGCAGAGGAGGGTCTTGGCGAGAGCGAGTCGGGAGGAAGGAGAGCCACAAGGAAGAAGGAAGAATCTGGGTATGAGTTTGATGTGGCCCGATATAAAAGACAAATACACATGTTGAAAACAACAAATTTGATGATACAACAACGCAGTGTGACATGTTAACTGGCTTCAGTCACACACAACGTTGTCAATCTCGATGGATGAAGTTCGAATCTTTGCTACCGAAGATGTCACCCCTTTTATACCTAAACAGCTACAGTACGTATCCAGAGAGGAAGTTACTTACGGAGTACTCCATCTTCACGAACAGAGCAGCTTATATAAGCAATAAGACAACGAATCACAGCATAACTTGTGTAAGCTTTGATTCGCCTCTACGGAGTACAATACAAGCCATACCCACATTAGATGCATGCCTATTGCCATGTGATGCCTTCAAGCAGCATTGCATCAAACCCAAAAAATGCTGACTACTGCACTCCCACGTTGCGGCCTTAATGCCTCATTACGGGCGGTAACTACTAAGTACTAACATGATGCTGTTCAGTGTTCAATGGTCGGCATGCTGTTCAGTACCGAATCATGCGAGTCGTTTGACGAGTCCGACACTCCCCCCTCCTTGTGGGAAAGGGTTTCGCAGACTCCGACATGTGTACAGAGTACACACAGAACATTGAGACTACCGAGTAAGCAGAGCACCGCCAGAACAGGATTGATCGCATCATCCAAAGAAAGCTTCATTCAAATCGGGCATCAAGTCCTGAACTTCTATAGTTCTTAACTAAGCATGGCCAGACAATAACAACGTGGTTTTATGGTATTGAGACTACGTCCCTCATGCCATTCAATCCTATTGCGAAGATCCTCCTTTGCCGTTCCATATTGACAAGAAGCTTGACGTGATAGACTTGGGCTAGATGAACAGTAGCAAAGGCATCTGACAAGGCGTCTAGCACCGATGGGTCGGGCATCAGTTATTAATTTGTGCTGGACTCTGCAACCCGCCAATTTTCAATACCATCGCTATGATGCATCTCGTATTCCACATCCGTCCGGGTCTCGCTGTCTTGTCATCTCCGCGTGATTCCAGATAGACTTGCGCAGCGCCTACTACACAAGAGAATAACTCACTCAATGGCACTCGGCTTCATGTCTACCCAAGGTACACCAGACGAGGCCGGTGGAGGAAATACACACTGTCTCGTTCGTATATGATCGAGGCGACGGTGAAGATAACGTAACAGGACTTCGACTCTCGCCAGAGTCCCGCTTGCTCTTCGTTTTGGTGCCACTGTGCTACTGATCCACAAGTGCCGCCGATGTCACGACTCACAACGCTGACTCCAGCATGGGCATGGGCCACAGACATGTCGTCGACAAGGTATGTAGTATGTATGTACAACACAACCGCAGCCGCAGTTTAGTCGTGTGGGTCACTGTCTCGCCATTACGGAGTTGCTGCTGCTGCTGCTGCTGTGGTTTTCTGAACTCGTCGAAATACAATGTCTTGTCTGCACTCAGCTGACAAGACAGCCAAGCCAGGTCATTGCCACAATCCTTAGACTGGGTCTGCTCTATCTCGACGGCTCCAAGAGGCACCGCGTCGACCAGCAAGCATCCAGTCGCTCACATCATTCGATGGCCCTATATTGTTAGAAGCACAACTAGAAAAAGCGGGTGTACAGGTAAGTCATTCGTGGATGACAGTCAGAGCTGGCCTGGACGTTTCTTTGCAACTCCCAAGTGTAGGGAAAGGCGACAGCCAAAGGGCGAAGGATGATAAAGGTGATCGCTGCTGTCGCTGATCCTGTCGCTTCTGCTTGCCGCTATTGTTGCCCTCGTCTCCATGACTGGACCTAGGAGAGCCTAATGATGAGGGCAGAGTAATTACGATGACCAGAGGGCAGAGTGGGAATGGATGGTCACAATGGCAGTCCGAGTGGTATCTGTTGTAACTGTCACGGGCGAAGCAACATAGTCATTCCCACCTCCAGGTCCGGGAAATGACGGACTATTCGGGTGGGCCTGGAGACTGACGTGGGCTCTTCAGTGTGATGTGAGAGATTCTATTCCACCGGGCGAGCTCAACAAGCTCAGGGAAGTTGGGGCCGCAGAGAAGTAAGAGTCAGTGATCTTTTGAGTAGCTGGCTGAGGTGACAAAGGAGCACCACTAAGAAGATCTGGAAAGACCGAACCATTCAAGTCCATCGCAAAGGGGTTCGGCATCTGTGGAGGACCCATGGCCGAGGGTTGCCACATGGAGTTGGTCTCTGCCGGAGTCCGGTGATTCGATCCATCTACCATTACATCGCTAATTCCACTCTGGCTCGTCGTGCTAATGGCTGACGGGCTCGATCCATCCATCATGTTTTCGCTGGTGCCAAATGTCATCTGATGTTCAAACCCACTCATCCATTCCAAGCTGTCGTCAAAGTGGTGGATAGAGGTAAGATCTGGAAAACTATGCCCATAGGGAGACGTTTGGTCCAGAGCCAAGGACTGTGGAGAGTCATTGTAGTGAAGGGCGTTGGGGTTGATGGTGGAGCCCTGGCCGTAGAAGAGGCCATCATAGTCGAACTCGGGGAATATGGCCATGGGCGGTGCGGTGCGCAAGCCACTAACGTTGAAGTCGTTGTTGCCCATGGGAGACGTCGCGAGTTTGGGCAGTCCATGCTGCAAGCCTCTCTGTCCCAAATTGGCGGCCATGCCCCCAAAAACGTGATCCAAGTTGTGCATCGGCAGGCCAATCAAGCTTGGGTGACGACTGTGACCCATAGCTCCGCGACCAACCGACGAGGTGTTAGCAGAAGCAGCCATCATCTGAATGGCAGCACCGTCCACATGGCTTATTGTGTTTGCCCTTGGTCTCATAGGAGCTGCCGGGGCATTGGATGCAATAGCACTGACACCAGCAACGCTGCTTTTGCGTCGGTTCTGAGTGGGGGTGGCGCCACTGGCAGATTCGCGTCGATTACGAGTCCGAGAGGAAGGAGTCGAACTTTGATGTAGTTTCTGCTGGTGGCGAAGCAGTAGATCACGACGGGCGAAGCAACGTGCACATTCAGGGCATTCGAATGGCTTCTCCTTGGTATGAGAACGCTCGTGTCGCTTCAGGTGCTCGAGACGTGCGAACGAACGCTGGCAAGTTGCACAGACATGGGGGCGTGGTTTGTCCGTCTTGGGTGGGGGAAAGCTGGCCGCTGGCGCCTTGGTATTCACGGTAATAGTAGAGGCTATCATAAGAAGCGATGCATCATGATTAGCGCTGACACAATACCAAAGGAGGGCACGCAGACCAGACGTTGCCAAAAGATGGTCCAGACACTGATATAGGCAACAAAGGGACGAGACAAGAACGGTCTGAGAAACGATGATGCGAACAGCATGAATGCTGCGGTTGAAGGGCGCTCTTCTTGTCCTCTTCATGAATGCCGGCCGAGTAAGGGCAGAATCACGACAACAGGAGGGGCAATGAAGTGCTTGCAGGCCGGGTCAACGAGTTCGGCAAGTGGGACTTTGAGCTCACCAGAGTCGTCTGCGACGATGGGAGCATTGCTGCTGCTCACCGCAGTGCTCGCACTTGAGGCATTCGACATTGTGGTCGCGCGAGACGGAAGTCTCGGGTCAGAGTCGCTTAAGAGCATGGTCGAGCTGCTATCGCGGTGCAGGAGCCAAAGTGTTGGTGAGGTGGTGACTTGTTGCCAGCTGTGACTTCGTGGTGGGGCAGCAACCACAAGCAAACACACCGCCTAGCCAAGTACAATTGTGTCGAGTGTTCTTCTTCTCTCTGGCCGCCTTTTCTCCTATCTACAGGAAAGGAAAAGAAAAGGGCAACCTAGAAAGAAGAGCATTCAAGGCGAAGATGCCAGAGGAAGAAACACAGGCGCAGAGCCGAAGTCGACGATCAGTCGGCCAGACGGCGGGATGGCCGGGAAGTTGTCGGGTGGCACGAGAGAGGGCCACAGAGGTGAGAGGGCGAGAGCGTATTGGGCCCGATGGAGGGGCTGAGGTTCAGGTCTCAGGTAAAGAGCAAGAGTGTCGGGAGAGGCAAACGGTTGTTGGACTTGAGAAAATGCATGAAACGGTTGGATATGGTTGGGATGCCGCCAGAAGCATATCAAGTGAAGGCGGCAGAGGCGACGGAACTTGAAGCTTTTCCGGTCGCCGTCCACCAGGATCGACGTCGGTAGCGGTCCAAAGAAGCGCACTTGCTGTGTTGGTCGGAAGGAAGGAGCAGAGAGAAGTATGTAGCGACGGGGAGTAAGAAGGAAAGAAAGGAGGAGATTGATAACGTGGGACATGAGTGCGGAAAGTACGGCGACCACAGCGGCGGCCTACAGTGTCGACACACGGTGCATGCGGGCCATCCTTGCATGCTGAGAGCCCGACACTTGTACACAGTCACAGGGCCTTTCGACAGCGCCCATGCCCCTGCCAGCCGCCACCAGCCGCCACCAGCCGTCACCAGGACGTGGAAGGCTGGGGCCATTGTGAACGTCAGTCTGAAGGCAGGCACGGCCCAGCTGCTGCACCGACGGGACTTGCACTGGCACTTGGAAGTTGGCTGACCTGCACGCGCTGCAATCGCTACACTTGGCCTGCGCTGCTCCCCAACGCCCGCCAATAGCCAGGCCATGACCATCCAACGGCCAGCCAATGGAGCGGACAACTTCTCTGTATCTTGACTATTGAATCATTGATACCATTGATGCGTTTGCCGCACGCACAGGAAAGTTACCAGCTTTGCCAGCCGCCGCTGCTGCTGTTCATAACGGCGAATCGCCGCGGTGGAACCAAACCACGCGATGGAGGCAAGTCGTGGGGTCTGTCCGGTCTACGGAGTACATAGTACCTACCATGCAGCATGGCCAAAGAGTCGAAGACCCTAGTAGAAGAGGCAGCAAAAGTCACCAAACATGGCAGCTTATTATCAAGCCATGCGTGGGCTTTGTCAAAAGCCCTCCAGCAGAACATGTCAAGCGCGGAATGGGCAAACGTACAAAGGCACATACGAGGACGGGAACTGTACATACGGCAATCCGCATTCATCAAGAATCAGAATTGCCAAACTTGATTGCGCGTGTTTAGAAGCGGTCTCGTTCTCGCATTCATTGCGGGTCAACTTGACACAAAGTGTACAAGTGTACAAGTTGAAGTGTGTCACGACTCACCAGTGACCAGACATGACACTTCTAAGTTCTGATTCGCGTGTCGCACCAAGGGGGGGGGGGGGGAAAGCCCCCGCAAA
>QEQW01000058.1:0-72582 GCA_004016085.1 Claviceps quebecensis
CCCCCCCCCCCCCCCAAAAAAAAAAAAAAATTACATACATATGTACATAAAAGAAGGGAAGCCCCGCGGCCCCCGCCGCATGGCTCGGTTGGAGGCTGGAGTTTGTGCATCGCGGCCCTCGCCTGGGCCAAGCCGCCAGCCCATGATGCAGGGTGCCAAAATGTGGGCGGGATGTGGGCCGGTGGGTCAGTAGGCCATCTGGCATCCATGATCCCCGCCGGGCCATGGCAGGCTATCCACTCCGCGAGCGCTGACTGGCCCCCACGGCTCGTGCTGACTCCGCTGCTGAAACGAGAAACTTGGAAGTTGTGGGTGGGATGAACCCCGGATGGTGCATGTGCGGCTGCCAGTGCCGGGTGCCTGCTGTTCCTGCAGGTCGCTCCTGCAGCGACAGGCTCCAAGGTCCAAGGGCATGCAGAAGAGGCAGGCGCAAGCCAAGGCTCGCACTTGGACACCTGGAGGCATTTCTATACCTACAGGCTACATACATACCTACCGATACATGTGCGTACGGAGTAGGTAGGTACTGTACTTCGTATCAGCGCAGGCTGACTGCAGGCACCTTTGTGCATGCGGTGCATAATTTGATCTTCACCTCCGCTTCTGCGAATGCTTCATCTGCTTTCTTTTTTACATGCCCACTCCTACCCCTGAGTTGTACCTACCTACTGTACTCCGTACCTATGTACCTACATACCTACATATCCGGACGCCACGACGACGACGTCTGGTCGTTCCTACGTAGCCGGCCCGTATTCTCCCGCTCCGGCTACTCTGTAGTACATATGTAGGTATGTGCCTACATGTGCAGGTCGACTATAATCCCTCCGTGGCTTCTTTTGCTTGTTGGCCCTCACGTCCTTTCTCTTTTGTGTCCTCGCCTCCAGGTCGATGCCACGCCAGAGTGTTGGCTGATCTGCCATGCGTCCCTGCCAAGCGTGCAGCGCAACTTCTTGGCCGCTACGGTTCAGTCTGATCCGATTTCATTTGCATCTCTGCCAATCACTCGCTCGATGAACCCACATCACCGCACTCACCGCATTCACCACCGCCTTCATCTCATCAAATCGGACTGGGGAGGACACTTGGCTGCGCGCGGCTGCGTGCGCGATCCAATCAAGTCGTTCCTCACGGCAGCCACGATCGCGTGCCTTCAAAGTTTTGTCTACATCCGGACGTTGTCGACAGTCCTCAATGCACGACTATGAGGAATCAGAACTCAGCAGTCAGCAGCCGTGATCTCGGCGGTGACGGCGGTCCTTGCCTTGTTCCAGCGTAGCTTGTTGCATCGTGGTCGAGATATGTACCTAATGTACGGAGTACATAGCTACTCCATGCGCGCTGGTCAGTGGTGGATCATACCTATCGTGGCCTAACATTGTTGGTTGGTCCAGCTTGCTGCTGCGGGCCGTCCATCAACTTTCAAGCCACCCGGTGACCCGACCCCTCTTTTTGATGGCTTTTCTGCATTTCCCCTGGCGCCTGATACAATCAACTTACGGAGTATGTACATATCAAGTCCACGACTCCACAGGCACCCAGGCTCGTTTGCTCGGCGCCCCTGTGCTCCATGTCCATGAGTCCATGACAAGTATCATGTATGGACATACAGTACCTACTCCGTATTTTGTCCCTGTGCCTGTGTACGGAGTACCTAGGTCCAAGTCCGGTGCTGGTGCAGTATTAGGCTCAGTCTAGCACAAGTGTCAAGGAGGCCCTTTGCTGGGCGGGAACATCGGCATCAGGCCCCGTCACGTTATACGGGATGCCGTCCGCCGTGGCCCGTGATAATACTTCGGCAGACCCCCATTCCTGGCTCCAGCCTCTTTTGTTCTCCCTCCCCCTTCTTGCATGTACATATCCGTCCATGAGCTGCTGACACTCGGCGCTTTGTTTCTGCATCTGCACATTCCCTCGTTTCTTGCTTTCCCCTCCCCCGGTGAGAGGGCCCAACGTCTCGACTCAGTCACCTGCCACTCGTTTTCCTGCGACTTCTTCCCACATTCTTGGTGACTTTATACGCCTCCAACTCCCTTTTGGCCATCTTCGAGAACGATAGTCTCCCCAGTAAGAGTAAGGCACGGGATTCCAGAGCTCGGACCAAGTATCTTGTCCCGGATTGATCAAAGTAAGTAACACACAAAGACTCCTGAGTCCTGACTCCTGAGACAAGGGCCGTGAGCTCGAAAAGTTCTTTGTTACGTATGATTGCTATTAATACTTTGATTCTTTCTTCTTTGTTTCTTTTCGCATGGCTTGCCTACTCGACACAAAAAAAATGTCATTTTCATCATGTCTACCGTGTCTTGCTAACTCTCACGCGTCGCTAGCGTTGACCGTTTAGAGGCGTTTTGCAAACATTACCTTTGTCTTCTTTCTCTATTGTTCATCACTTTTTTTGTGGAGAAAAAATGAAGTACTCCACGTCGGTTCTGCTAGCCTCGGCGGGATGGGCTTCGGCTCTCAAACAGCAGTGCTCCGGAACGGCCACAAACGAAGGCGGAAACTGGTTCTGCGGCGCCGTGAACCAGATTGTTTACGAGGGCATCAAGGGAGCCGGCAAGTTCAAGGCTGTTACGCACATGAGCGACTCCGGCGAGTGTCATTATGAGGACAAGCATTACAGCGGTCCTTTGGCTCCTCTGGATGAGGATGTAGGTGCTTTCTTTTTCTTTGTGCCCTGAGCCCTCACTTACACATTCTTTGTACTCCACATTTCTGACATTGTCTTGACTCTTGACTCTTGACTCTTGACTCTAGCTCTCCATTCACATCCGAGGCCCAATCTCTGTGAAAGAAGTCGCTGTGTATAACCTCGCTGCTCCCCATGGCAAGCGGGACGTCGAGGCTGACGAGGCCGACGAGGCCGACAACGAGCCCAAGGCCGAGTCCTCTCCTCAGGTTGCTGATGCCCATCCTGCTCACAACCATGGCCACGGCCACAAGCACCTGCACCGCCACGCTCAGCGCGATAAGGTTTTCGCCAACATCGATGGCAAAGTAGTCTCGTGGGAGAACAATTGGTTTGGACCACCTCCAGCTACCCAGCCTGCCACAACTCCACCCGCTGCCAAACCTGCAGGCGGCGCTGCCCTCAAGGCTGACAACCCCGACAAGTCTGCTGGCTCAGATAAGCCGAAGGCCCAACTGGAGAGCCAGTCGGAGAGCAAGCCGAAGAGCGAGTCGGACAGAAAGCACAAGGGCAAGCCCGCTGCCTCGGGCTCTGACTGGGACCGTGTCGCATACTACAACGCCGAGAAGCAAATCGCTGAGAACATGATCTTTATGGGCAACTATGGCGGTTCGGGCTCTGGTGTGTTTGATACGTACGTCCTCACTCACTTTGACTTATGAAAAACCCCATCTCGTTCTAACATCTTATATCAGCACCTGGGGCGCTTCCCTCTCTTACCTCAACGCCAAGGGTGATGGCGGCGCATCGTCTCCACAGATCCTCGCCAACAATCAGATCCCCTCCAACAAGGAGTTTGCTATTTTCTCGGCTGAAAAGTGCGACGGCTCATGCGGCTTCACCCGCGCCAAGGACGTTGCCTACAAAGGCTTCGGCGGAGCCAACAAGGTCTTTCTCTTCCACTTCAAGATGCCACTTGACGGCGATCGAACCTTCAACGGCGATATGCCTGCCCTCTGGACTCTCAATGGCCGCATCCCCCGCACAGCCCAGTATAACGCTTGCTCCTGCTGGGAGACGGGCTGTGGCGAAGCCGACATCTACGAGGTCCTCACCTCGGGCGATACCAAGTGCAAGAGCACCTTCCACTTGGCCAACGGCGCCGGATCTTCCGACTACTTTGACCGTCCTATCGACAAGTACATCAAGGTCGCCGCCGTCTTCCACGAACAGACCGCCACCGTCTCCATCAAGAAGCTTTCCGACGACGTCGACTTCTCAAAGGGTCTGGATGACGCTACTGTCATGAAGTGGTTATCTCAGCCGAAAGAAGGTTCGGCTCGCAAAATGAGCAGTCTGTTCCAGCTTTTGGAGTAGAATACTTTTCCAGTAACAAATCCACTGAGAACTTGTCCATAGTCGGCAACCTTTGGATTTTACAATGTAGAAGAGGAGAGCGCATCGCAACTCCCTGGTCGATCTCATCTGGACGCTTCCATGTGGCCCGGGCCGATGGATTCAATTTTTTTCTTTGCACCACTTTTTGGATACTTCTTTTCTTACACTCCTTTTCTTGGATCTTAAGTGTCTTATTTATTTGTCACCAATGGGGGTTTTTTTTTCCTTCTTCTCTTCTTGCCATGATGGCGACCTGGGACCTGCTAGTATGTACTCGACCTGCGACTGATATCCTTTTGTTTCAATCCGATTAGTCTTTTTTCTTTCTCTCTCCAATTTTGAGCCTTCCTAATCGCGGTTTCATCGCCATGTGATTTGTTATGACACGTGCGTGATATGGAGCAGCTCTTGAACGGACACGATCTGGCTGCCTGGCCCAAAGTAATTGGAGTATCAGCTTTGGAAAGGGACTCGCTTTCTGACATCAAGCATGAAAGTCGTGGACTCTAGCATATCGCTGCTGACGACTTCTATATGTCCTTGGTCACATGCACACCTTCGCATGCACAGTCTGATATGTTATCTACCATAGATGAACTATATGTACCATGAAACTTTTTCAGTACACTTGCGTACGTACAGCTGGAACTATGTTAACATGAGTTCTTGACAGCAGAACTAGAAAGCCTGGCTCGCCGATTTACAAGATGTTTACGCAAGGTGTAGCGTAGAGCTAAGAGGTCTATTAAATCAATATACATATGTACATCACATATGGTAAGTACGTATACAACAGGACCCTACCTAGACTGCTTCGCCAGTTTCATCTATCTGCTGAAACGCATGGTGTAAGTGTAGCGGCCTATCTAATCGATCTGTACATGGTACAATGGACAAATGGTAAGTACATGCAAACAATCTCTAGATCTCTCTAGGCTTCTTTCAACGTATCATCCGTTTCATCACCACCCCTCTCCGCCGTCGCACCCTTCTGCCTCTCCTCGGACGACATATTCACCACATGGCGAAGGGTCCCGAAACTCAAGCAGTCGCTGATGCGAGTCGCGCCAGAGAATAACATGACGAGTCGTTCTATGCCACAGCCCCAGCCACCGGTGGGGGGCAGACCATGATCGAGGGCTTTGACGTAGCTTGCATCCAGAGGCCACGACGCTTCCCATTCATCATCCTGGTCGTCATTCTGTTGGGGTTGTCTAGCCGCCGAAGAGGGCTCATCTTCTGGGCCTTGAGCTCCGATTTGATTTTCGACGTCTTCTTTCTGGACGATGGCGTCTGTTGGTGGGGGGAGGGTGTCTTCATCGGCGACCGTTTCAACTCGGGCGGCGGGTTTTTCTGGAGCGTCAAATCCAATCTCACCGTCTGGCTTGTTCACCAGCGCGCGGTGGGCCTTCAGTTTTCGCTTCTGCTCTTCCGGGTTGTTTTCCTCTTCGTACATGTTGGCGAGCTCGCGGCCGCCAACGAAGAGCTCTGCTCTTGCAGAGACCAGTTGGTAGGTATCGGGGCAGAGAAAGCCCTTGGCGAGGGGCGACATACATGCGGGGTGGTGGGTGATGAAGAGCGGCTCGGTAAGAGATAATGGCTCCAAGTACATGGAGGCAAGCCGGTCGAGGAGCTTGTGCAGCGAGTCTGGAACTTCGCCGGGGACGTCGATGCCCTTTAACTTCAACAAGGCGAGCAGTTCCGGCAACGCATCTTCCTCGCGACTCAATTTAGGGAGGCGAAAGCCCATGGCCTCTTCCAGACCTGGGATGAATTCAACCTGTTTGAATGGGCCGACGAAGGCATTCGGGTCGATTGAGGGCAGGGTCGTGAGCTGCGTTGAAATGGCTTCCTGGGCACGTTTGGCTAATCCGTGAAGCAGGTCCTCCGACTCCTTGATCAATTCGGCCAGAGTCGTGTAGGCGCTGTAGAACTCGCACATGGTGAACTCTGGATTGTGTGTGGCATCAATACCTTCGTTTCGGAAGGCAGGGCCAATCTCAAATACCTTGTCCACACCACCAACCACGAGGCGCTTGAGCCAAAGCTCAGGAGCCACACGAAGCGACAGGGCCTTTTCGCGGAGTTCCGTGGATCGAGTGACAAATGCCCGCGCAATTGCTCCTCCAGCATCTTCAGCCAGAATCGGCGTCTGGAATTCTAGAAATCGCTTGGAATGAAAGTAGTCTCGCATGTAGGCGACGATTTCGGATCGCAGCCTGAGCCTATCGACCACTTCCTTGTTGACGAGCATGTCGAGATGTCGCTTGGCCATCCTGGTTTTGGAGTCGATTAATACTTCTGGAATTTCTTCCATAGTCGGCGCAATCAGTTGCGGCATCTGGCTGGCTTCGATGGTTGGCTCTCCGGCCTTCGTACGCACGGCACGGCCCATGACCGCTGCAACAGACCTTTGTCAGCCAGATCACAGAAGTTACTTATTACAAGAAGATGTTGTATTGATGAGTGGAATAGAAGGCCACCGAGGGGAAGCCTACAGATGTGATCGCCGATTTGTAACATCTTTCTGAACAATGCGAATTTTTTGAGCCGTTGCGGGCCGTCTAATGTGCATGCATTCTTGTTGATCATGACCTGCACTTTCTGAAACTCGTTTACTATGTCGAGGAAGACAAGGCCTTTGCCAATTACACGCTTTGCCCGCACACGACCGTATAATGTCACTTCCTGTTCACTGCGCGACGCTGTTTTGAACTGCTCCAGAAATTCCGAGATACTCTCTCGAGTTTCACAATTCTCTAATCGAGGAAACAGGTTGGAATAGAGCGGATCCTGACTTTCTTGGTCTTCCTGAAACATTTCTCGTCGATGCTGCTTGAACGGCGAGAGAGGTTCTCGTACTTTATGCTGAGGGGCGAATCTCGATTCCCTCAACTCCGTGCCGGAAGACAGTGAGCGGCGTCCGGACGTGAGGAGTGCATTTCCAGGCCCGGTCTTGAAGGACGGCAAGCCACCCACTCGCATCGACGAGACCACGCATCTTGTAGCAGCATGGTGCCGCGAGTTGGCCGACTGGCGAGCCAATCGAAGGCACAGCGTTGATCTCATTGCGCCTGATTGATATGAGAAAAGGGTCAGTCGTCTTCATCGGCGAAACCAGTTTGGCACACATGCAGGATAGAAACTCAAAAAAAGCCAGTCAGGCATTGGGCATTGTGTAATCACACACGACCAAACGGTCGCGTCAGTCGCAGCGGTTCTGAAGCGAAAATGCAAAACTCATCATAAAGCTGGAACGTAAGGAAAATTGTCAAAGAGAGGAAGAGCCATGGAGAAACTTACAATCATAACGATGCACCGGACCAGTTGGCCCCGAAAACTCCAGGAGGTATAGGAGAAATTTTGGAACTGCCACAACTTGACGGCGAGAGAATACCTGAAACTGGGGAGGCGAAAACTTGGTGCAGTGGGCCGTTTCTGACTTGACGTCGTTGATAAAATGACCTAAGGCGCCTCGTTAGACAAGCACCCCCGATAAGCGCATAATCTTTCGTAGTATAGTGGTCAGTATGCAAGCTTGTCACGCTTGAGACCCGGGTTCAATTCCCGGCGAGAGAGTCGCGTGCGGAAAGCCTCATTTTTTTACTTCACGTTCTTGTCTGGCGCTGTCTTTCCCTCACTCTCATTTTTGATGAAGGGCGGCCTGTGGACTGCGGCGGGTTACAAGATGATCGAAATAGACTAATGACCAAATGAACGAATTTGTGATCAGGATGGATATTCACAAGGTACAATTGCCGTATGTAGTAAGTAGACGTTCCGAGACTTGCTACAATAGGATTATATATCGAAAATGTTTCAGAGAAACCTATATTCAGAATAAGTATTGAATCCGTAGTCCAGACCAAGGACTACTCATCATACAGTGATTAAAAATAGATACAACACCGAGCAAATGCAAGTATAAAGAGGAAGATAACGTCAGTAGTTTATGTGCTTGTCCCCGGACTGACCCTCCCTCTCCGGCTGTTCGCACAATTTAGAATTAGAATAAGTCGCGGAAGTGAGGAAACACCGTTCCATCAGGAGTGTACATCTCGCCGGCTGTCTCCGATGCCATACCGGGCTGTGGCTGCATTCGATCGTTCTCGAGCTGGAAGCCATTCAGACCAACATATCCCTCAAAGATGCGCGAAAGTTCGCTTTGCATCTTCTGGCCGTTCTCATCTACCAAATGCTCCGCCGATACGTGATTTTGATCGCCTTGGGGCCCATCCATGCTCGTAAAGGGCGACTGGGCGACAGAACTGCTTCTGCCATCCATGCCATTACCCCTGGCGAGACCAATCATTCCGAGCGCGGCGCTGGAATGCGCGTCGTCGTCGGGATTGAGACCAAAGCGTGGTGCCACGTCTTTAAGAGATTTAATCATGCGCCACAGCCGTTGTGATACCCAACTCTTTGAGGAGAGACTCTTGACCAAATCCAACGCCATGTAGAATTCTTCCCGGCACACGGCACTAAAGCGAATGGGCGCGTGGACTGATGCTAGGAACAAGACGGCTATTGCTGACGCCAGAAATTGATTATAGAATACCTGGGCGCGTTGATACAACAAGGTTGTGCTGTTCAGATGGCTGAGGTATCTGATTGTGTCTTTCGCCAGATTTACGACTCGTAGCGCCTGCACTGGATTTTGCATGATGCTGGTGGCACAGTGCAAAATTGGAGTATAGAGCCAAATGCGGATCTCATTTTTAAAGTTAGCCGATGGGTATAATCGAGATGTTGAAGAATAGAGTTGCCAAGATATCCAATTGAATCGACCTGGGAGTGTAACCATAAAGGACTTACTTGGTTCAGCCTCAGATATGTCCAAAGTCTAAGCCGCTGCAATTTGTTCGGTGGAGTTGATGACAAAATTTGCTTCTCTTTTTCCCAATCCCGAATTTTGACTTCATCAGGGACATTTTCATACCATTGGAAAATCTCGCCATCGAGGTTGTCAATTTCCTCTTGCCTCAGCTCACGAGCCAGAACAGGTCCGAAGTGGGAGACCTGGCGCCAGACTTTGGCACCAATGCGGGAGTACGTGATCATGGCAACCAGAAAGGGGTATTCCTCCTGCGAAGAAAACAGCGCCTGGTCAGCACAAGAGACGAGAAACAAATTCTATTTGCATTGGCATGTCGCTATCGCTTACCGGTAGTGGCAGATTAGGATCTATCTCATCATCCTGGACGGCAAATGGAAGTCCAGTGCCGAAAGCCCATCGACGATCCAGAACATAGGCGGACCAAAAACTGTTCAAGGAGTTTTTCCTCTCCGCATCATCCTGAATGCTCACAAGACCTCTCTTCTGGTGGAGACCGAGCTCCATACAAAGTCTCATAACTTGGCCTATGACTCTCCACGACAGGATCTCGTCATTCGAGAGAAACCTGTACCCAGCTAAGAGGCATAGGAGCGGAAGATTCTTCACATGACTGGCATCCGACATCAGCTTCCTGTTGACGACTGCCTCCATGCTATCGTACAAGCGAACAGCCCTTTCGTTGTGGCCATGCGACTCCGTCACCAACGCACAGCACATAACCATCTTGAGCTGCAATGTATTATCGTCGTTCAAGGGTTCGGGCCGTTGTTGTTTGCGAGCAGATTCCAGATATGGGCCAAGACTATTTGCGTGGGCAATGACCGTATCAATGTCGAGAACGGGATACATAATACCGATCTCGTGTTCGTGGAACCGACAAAGACGGACCATGTCATCCGTGTCAAAGTCGAGAAGAGGATCATATCCAGGGGCACTGGGCGTCCTATGCACAGGAGCGTCGCTCTCTTGCGGATACTGATCGTCAGGGTCTTGCATGCCGCTGTATCCCATTGTGGAAATGGTGTTGTTGGCTACATCAAGATTGAATTCCATGCTCGTGAGCCCGCGGAAAGATCCGGGTTTGGAGTGTGGCTTCTCATGATGTGACATGGACGATGATCTCTGGGACGGCGATAGTGCAACCGCAGACGCAGAAGTCCGGTGGATGGTGCGTTCAGACGAAGCAACAGCGTGCTGAGCCGAGTCAGTCTGCATCGTTTTGATGGCCTGGCTCATCCACTTGACTTCATCTTGGAGACGACTCAGTTGATCCGTGACTGACTTGAACTCATCAGATTCTTTGAAGCTGCTTGCGCAGCAGTTGGGCGCATACAGACAGGCCAGGTTGAGATTACCGCAGCGCTGGCACGGCGTTTCGCCATTGCATTTGATCTTCCGTCTCTTACACTCATTGCTATGTTTTATTCACGATCAGATACAATGACATCATTGTTTTTTTTTCTTGTTCTTGGAAGCGCATCGCACCCTGCCTTCCGATGCTGGACTTATCCTCTCGTTTTAAAAGGGTTCATTGAACTTACCAGGCTATTGAGATATACTACTAGTGTAAGAACAGACTCCGACGTTAGCCAAGGACAGGAATGGAAGAGAAATAAAGTGGCAAGTACGGTGACACATGGACATTGAACCTAAAGAGCGAATCGGTGCGATAAAAAAGACGGCGAATTGCATAGAGGAAGCACATGGATCAACCAAAGAAGATGGAAAAATGGCACAGACACAAGCAACATGCGCTTATCAGACAACGGGATGGCAGACGGGAGGGAGCCAGCCCACTCACGCGGTTTCTCTTGCTTCTCGTCTGCCTTTGAGCAGCTGCATCATCAATCGACTTCCTCTTCGCAGCGTCGTTGGCTGGGGAGCCAGACATCGGAGCCGCAGGATTGTCTCCCATTCCTGCGGAAGCAGGGCGTGGTGCATCAAATGCATCATACGAAACACTGGCCGTGTCGCTCAGCGCAACGGGAACCTGCGCCAAGCAGCGCAGATCCGAGGCCTGTGTCTCGATTTGCTCCATGTTGTTGCGGTGACGGCCGGCCGCATGGATGCAATTCTGCTCTTTTCAACGTCAGTTCTGTTGGTCGATGTCCGTCACTAATTAGTGGTTACACTGGCTTCGGCGGGAAGAAGACGGGAAAGACGGGAAAGACGGAGAAATGCGGATGATTGTCAAGGAACGGGGGTCCGGGACTACGCGCTCGCCCCACGTGACTGATGCATGGCGTACGGAGTAATTGCCGCACGTTGGAACAATTGGGGGGCAACAGGCTACAGGCTACAGCACATTGTGGCCTCGTGGGCCGTGGCCACTGGCACCCGATGCAAGGGGAGTACTGTGTAACAGATACATATGTACTGTACCTACACTCCGTATGCATGTATGTAGGTATCTTGATGGAACACCCAGTGACAGAACTAGCCGAAACGGGCCAGATGGAAGGTCCTTCTTATCATTACTCAAAAGATGCGAAATATACTTTACTTATGCCATATGGCCGTGCCAGGCCGTAGAATACATGCGTGTCGTGTCGTAACACAGATCAGCTTCGAAATAGCTTCAAACCTTCCTCTTCCGCATCAACCCCTTCCATGTCTTCATCCTCGCTCTCATCCTCATTAAGCTCCATCTTCCTCCCAAAGAGCGTCCCAAAGAAACGATCAATGGCTCCCTGCTCCCAGCTCCGCCTGTCCTCGGGCGCCATGAAGTTCTGCAACTTCTCGTGCACCGTGAAGCGCATTTTCCGGCCTTTACTCGCCTTGCGATCAACCTGCTTGCGTAGCTTGGCTTCTTTGGTGGCAGTGACCATGACGGTTGGGACGGCCGAGACTTGCTTCCCGCTACCCTCGACAGTTCTCTGGTCGACGAGCTCCTTGAGGAGGACCTGGTAGAAGTCGGCATCGTCGTAAATGTAGTCATCCTCGGTCACCTTCTGTGCAAGTTGAGCGGGCGCGCAGGAACGTGGAACTTTGCTGCGCTTGACGAGCCGGTTGTTTGGCACCAAGAGCTGTTCTTGCAGAGCACTCATGAGGTTCGTATTTTGATGCCCGAGACGGTGGAGTTGCGCCATGTTGACGCTTTGAACCTTTTTGGACCATTTCTCCATTGTGTCTTCCCGGAAAGGGGTCGCTGCTGCGTCTTCCTCCCGTAGCTGCTTCCAAATGTCAGCGTTAGACATGGATATCTCTAGATCGCGCTTCCTTTTTGTTCCAGCAGCTGCTTGTGTCGCAAAATTTTCTCGCAGGCTGCTGATCGTGTTGAGTAATTTCATAGCAGCTTCCTCTGCCGCTTCGTAAGGCTCAGAGTCTCCATCAGATCCAGGATCAACGGTAGGAAAAGAATTCGCCGCCACGAGGGCCTTTTGTAGGCGGATGCGAAGGTTCAACAGGCCGTCGTAGATCTTCCGTTGCTTCTGGATCGCGATGCCTTTGTCCACATCTGCATGGTTCGAGAGAGCAGATAGATTCGGTCTTGCGGTGAGACTCCCTTTGGCCGGTGCGTCTCTTTCATCGGATGAACCCTCAGAATCTTCGTCTTCGTCGCCGTCGCCGTCTTGCTCGTCTTCATCCGAGTCGTTCTCTTCATAATCGCTTTCGCCGCCATCAAGCAAAGCATCAAGCCCATCGTCCATCTCCTCATCCGCCTCAGAGTCATCATCATCTTCTCCAGAGTCGTTCTCATCCTCATCTTTATCATCGGACATGAAGTCCGTAGCTACTGCTCTGCCCCCTTTCCCTCTAGCTTTCACAGGCTTAGAGCTGCCACGAAATGAAAAGTCCTTAAAATGTTCCGCGTCAGACGCCCCAAGTGCATCATCACTGTCGATCTCCGAATCGCTAGCCTCAGCTTCATCCGCCTCTAGATCGGCTACATCCGGATCATCATACCCGCTTTCTTCTTCTTCTTCTTCTTCTCCCTCGTCGTCATTGTCGTCTCCTTCTTCGTCTTCCTCGTCATCTTTGCCCAACGCGGACCGACTAACTCGAGAGCCCCTGTATTCGGGTCCCAGCGAGACATTCTCTTTCTGTCTTAACTTGCTTTTTCCTACAGAAACATAGTGCTCCGTGCCAAGCTTCTCATCGTCACTGCCGTCGGAGCCACTGCCGCGATCGCTTTCGGGCGCATTGGACTCGGGATCGTAGTCTAGAATGGGGAAGCAAGAGAGTAGAGTTGTTAGTTGAATGCGGCCGGATCATCTCCTCAAGGCAAGAATATCGGAAATACCTTTCGTGATGGCCTCATCCGGGTCTCGGAACTGTGTCGCGCGACCTTTAACTTTGGCCGCCATGGTTTTTACTTCTTGCTGTCGCACTTTTCTCTTGCACTTTTTCCAAGTCAAAGGAAGTTGCGCCCCACGTACGAGTTTGTCGCCCGCAAAGCCTGAACTTTTGGGCGGTGGCATGCGGCAGTATGCGGCTCACAGGCTATAGCGACGTTGAGTGGGGCTCTCAGATGTACTCCGTACCTTGTACATAGCCACTGTAGCTACATACCAGGTACATACATGTATGTTCGGAGGTATGTACCTCTTAGACAATGGATGAGGTATGTACATACCTACTTGACCCGTCGATCTCATGACGATGATGCCTATGCACTGTATTCTATCTTGAAGACCTCCGACTCCCATACTAACTTCCATGTCGCATCCATCGTGAAATTTACCGTGCAATAAGATGCAAACATAAATCGCCTCTTGTCAAACCCGATCAAGTGATCCCCTGCTGTCCGACGATCCTATCCCCCTTGTCTTCCAAAGTTTTACGACCTCGTCCCTGTCGCCAGCCATGCGCGCGACGACGACGCGCCTATTCCAAGCATTCCGGTCATTACAACATGAGAACCCTCTAGTACGCCGCTTTTCTCCCCAAAATCAATCACACTCTGCAACCCCTGACCTAGATAGTAGGGCCTCCCGCGTTCCGGCACACCACCAACATGGGGCAAACTCCCCAAGAAGCGCAAGATCACTGGTGTCGCCAAAGTCATTGCGGTGTCGTCTGCCAAAGGCGGCGTTGGCAAAAGCACCGTCGCTGGTCAGTTCGACTCTACTTAATCATTTATACATACATGTTCTATCAAGGAAGCAATCCATCTATATATTATCTTTGCCATTATTTTCTCCTCGGGGGAAGTGATGAGGGACGTGGCGCGTCCTTATATATAACACAGGAGCTAAACTAAGCCGTGTTTCCAGCCAATCTCTCACTCGCATTCGCAAGACTCGGCTTCAGAGCCGGTATTCTAGACACGGACATTTTTGGGCCCTCGATTCCAACTCTGTTCAAGCTATCTGGAGAGCCGAGATTGTCACAGCGTGAGTCACACCTAGAAAACCTATTGACCTCCTGTTGGCTGAAGAGACGACAATCTAGATAACCAGCTTGTTCCCCTCACAAACTATGGCGTCAAAACCATGTCCATGGGCTATCTCGTGGGAGAAAACGCCCCAGTCGTCTGGCGAGGACCAATGGTCATGAAGGCCATCCAACAGCTCCTTCATGAGGTTGATTGGGGCGCTCTGGATATCCTGGTGCTGGACCTGCCGCCCGGTACGGGCGATACGCAGCTAACCATCACGCAGCAAGTCATTCTAGATGGTGAGTCCCTTTCCATCTTCCTTCCTGGCGTTCCAGCAATAGCGCCCTCTTCTTCAAGCCCTCTCCTCTACCTACACAGAAAGGGGTCGCGCGGCTCACACAGAGCTGCATCATAGGATCCGTCATCGTCACTACCCCCCACACATTGGCGACCAAAGACGCCATAAAGGGAATCAACATGTTCAAAACCGTGGACGTGAACATACTGGGCTTAGTACAGAATATGTCTCTTTTTACGTGTCCACACTGCCACGGCGAAACAAACGTCTTTGGTTCCAACGAAAGAGTGGAGAAGCTGTGCACGGAACATGGCATGGATTTTCTCGGGGATGTCCCACTGCACCCGAGTATCGGGGACGATGGCGAGCGAGGGAAGCCTACGGTAGTCTCTGAACCGTCCAGTACACGAGCGTCTGCGTTTTTACAAATCGCTCAGACAATCTCATCAAAGGTCGGGCTCTAAATTGGATACGATGACGCCCGAGTTGGAGGCTTTATGTTCCTGTGCAGTTGAATCCTGCTTGAACAGTAATAGCATTCGCAATCCACTACACACATTAGCACTTTGGAAAAGCCATCCGTCGAAGCAGAGTACAGCATATACCATGTCCAAAGAATTCTTGGCACAACTTTTGAAATATTTCGTGACTTCGTAATAAGAGTCCCCCCTGCTCCTTCTCAAAAAATAAACAAGGATATTCAAGCCCCGAGACCGCAAATTTCAGCCTACACAACTCGAACTGATCGGCAGAAAGCCATGGAAAAGTCCATACACCGTATAAAAGAGAAGGTTAGTGTGTGCCCTTTTAAAACCAGGAAGTATGTTACCGAGTGTGTAAAATTATTTTAAAGAACCCTCCCCACATGGGATTCGAGCCATTCCCTCAAGGTACGCCACCATTGGGCTTATGCCATCGCTCGACAATAGAGAACTAGAGATGGAAAGGAGAAAACGTTTTCGTTAGTCTAGATCTTCATTTACTTGGTAGACATGACGACTGCGAGTAGGATCTTTCCGCATAGCTTGTCCAGACCCCGTGAAGCCCACTAGAATGATGTACCGCGTTAGTCACAGCTCTCTCCAAGTTGACGAGGCATAACAGCAGCAACGCACCTCTGCCCCGAACACCCTCAGGAGTGCGAAACATGCTCTCTTTCTTGCTGCCCGTCTTGCTCATCTTGGACTTGGAATTGAAGGCTTGCCATTTGGCCTTGCCAGCCTCGAGTTCCTTCTTCGCCTTGATCTTCTTGGGTTTATGTGCTTTGACGGGCTCGTCTCCTTCCTGGGTATCCTTCTTCGCATCAGGATATATGGTAGCGCCTGCGGATGATACCACCCCGAGGGCGGCAGCCGAGGGGGTAGTCTGAGGCTCATCGTCAGCCTTTCTCTTTTGCGAGTTGGGCTTCAGGTCTTTCGATCGGAGGGTCTCTGTGGTGTCGTAGCTTTTGAATTTGACAGTGTATATGGGGTTCGCCGACGATCCGGTGATGGAGGTGATTCTGGCTTGATAGAAGTTTTTGTCACCAGACAGCCACTTGGCCATGACCGTATCGTTGACGTGGTATATAGGTGCGGGCTCTTCCTTTTCCTCTACAGGCGCAGAGGGCTTTTCCTTTTTGAACGCAGGGTGGTTATCTCGAGACCACTTCTCCTCTTGCGGTGGCGGCGTTGGCTCTTTTGCAGCTGGCTTGGGTGCATGGTTTGGTCGGAGTTCTGCGATGTTCTCGTTGAGCATATCAATTAGGGTGTTCAACTCGTCCTGCAGAGCCAGTAGTTCGGCATTGTCTGGGTCATCGCGCAGTTGCTGCACTATAATATCGAGCTGCAAATCTGTCAGGCATAGCGCCAGATGTGTGGCATGATGGTGTGGGTTCGTACTTGTTCCTGATACTGCTGCCTCTCCTCCTCGATGGCGGCTATCCCAGACATTTTTGTGTTGTTTGACCCTAGCACTGATTGGAGGCGACTGTAATTTGAGTGGAGGCGAAATGCGAGAGTGAGCACTGAGAGCTGCGTGGAGGTCTGAAACGATGAAAGATGGCAGTTCTGGGTGGGATGATGCGTGCGCTGCGCTGCTGTTATCACCATGGTCCATGGATGAGACTATACCTAGCAGCGCACGTGACCCAGGCACAATTACAACTTACAGGACTTCCGGTCCGACAACCGGGTGATGCACATGAATCTGGTTTTCCTTTTAGACAAAAAGTCTATTCACTTTTTACGCTTCAAAATGCGCCAACTTTTAATCACTTCATCGAATTTCTGCGTCTTCACTGGAGCCAGAGTGACACTGTTTCAGGATTTTCATCCTCCTAACATCGCACAAACACGTTGTAGAACTCAGGTTTCCCCACCGCCAGTCAAATGCACGACAGTCACTCTTCGCTGGCATTACCTAGCATATGTAATGTTCCTCTTGTTTTTCCTTTTTTTCTATGAGTAATAATACATAATTTCGTATATGACACACTGTACAGACTCCTTCCAAATGTGACAACATGATTGCAAATTCCATAGATAGTAAGAGGTAGATCATAGATGACAGTTCAAAGATCAAGATAAATAGTAAAGAACCGAGAACTCTTTTTCAAAGGCCCGTCTTTACATAAAACTTTGCCCACTCCACATGTCTCTTGATAGGTAGGCTAGTGGGCGAAACGATCCAAGTCCTGATGCCTGCACATCGCTGCGAAATTTTGGCCTCACCCGTTATTGCGTTCAGGGGAATAAAGACGACGAAGAGGCAAGCTCCCCCAAACGCTTGGTGTGTATCATAATGACGGACGGTGCAGCCTTGGAACATAAATCTCATCAAACGAAGGAACAAGAAGCAATAATGAAAAGAAGACTTCAAAATCCAATGCGCTCAAAAAATGGCCTAGCTGCTGGCTTTGCCGTGCCGGTCCCTTAGGCTAGCAGCAACCTTGTTTTTGTTGCCCGGCTTAGGGAACTCGTTGTTCGATTTGGCTGGGGTGACGGCGACCTCTTCCAAGGTAAGCTTCAAGCTGGGCACGGTGTTCACGGGGATGGCGGAGCCGTCTGGTCTTCGAATCTCTACTTCGACGAGGTGCTCGATGGAGCTGACGGTACCATTGGTGGCAGGATTTGCGGAAAAAGCACTGTGGACTTCCGCATCGACTGCCACGCGACCCTGCAGAGTGCCAGCTTCCGGAAGCTGCATGACCACCACTTTTCCGGCGGGCTTTCCATCGACAAAGATGTTGACGGTAGATGGGCGTTCGATGTGTTCGCGTTCGAGTTCGACACGTGCAAAGTAGCGAGTCTTGGCCTGGCCAGTAGATCGTTTGAAAAAACCACCGTCGTCGATAGGTGCGTATAGCGAGTTGATGATCCTCATGGAATCGGACCTGAGCTCGTCCGGCGACTTCTTCCAGTACTCAAGACCTTCGTAGGTGTATCCCATGCCCTTGATACTCGCAACCTTTGCTGACGTCCAGTATGTGTCTTTGTCGTCGTAGAAAGGCTGGAGAGGAGAGTTGGGTGTGATGACGGTGTTTTGCGGTGAAGAGTAGCGGGATTGGCCATAGTAGCTGTAGTCAAAAACTGCCTGACTAGGGTTAATGAAGTTGTAGTAGGCCCAAAGGCGGTCGACGTGGCTGTGGTGGAGCATGCTATCATTGGAGGACTTGGTAAGCAAATGTCTTATGATAGAACAAGATACATTCACACAGACGTGGAATCTATGTATTGGCAGGCAGCTTACAATAGACCGTCGAACGCTGCAACGTTGGAGTCAAGGAATTGGCCACCGCATCCAGCATAGAAATGAATGGAGTTGTGGATTTGCTCCAGGCCAATGCCATCTTCACGACTGTTGGCAAACTGGTTGAAAGTCTGAGAGTACGTGAAAGCGTCATACTACATTGGTCCGTCAGCACAATTGTCCAGTCAACGTCGCACGAGGAAAAGACTTTGGCGTGGTAACTCACTGTCTCTTGCTTCAAGCCAAGCTGTCCCAGTCGCCGGTTTGCCGTATAAGGGTATGAGTTCGGAGCAGGACATCTCGAGGTGGTCGGGCTCCTGGTAAAGGGGCCGAATTGTCCAGACCTCGCCTTCCGGGGATAGGTATACGTCTGCAACGGATTCTTGATTCTCGTGGTCGTGAGATTCTCGCCGTCGGGAATCTTGACAGTCAACGTTGCAGGGACAGAACAAGGCGGAACATTAGAGTCACGAGACCAGTCCCAGAAAGGAGCGCGCAGTGTGTTGGCGGCATCCACGTACTGGCTGCGAACACTCTCTGGATAGGTCGCCGCAATTTTCTGTGCTTCGGCAACAAGCACTTGCTCGAAGAGGAGAACATAGGGTCGGTGCCATGGCAGAAACAAGCTTTCCTGGGCAAGTCAGTCGCATGAGTATTTGCCTATCCACGGGTCCTGGAGATTCTGTTGCTTACTCCATGGGGACAGTATCCCCTCCAGCCATCGGCACGCAGTGGCCCTCCGTTTTCCCACTCAATGTACGGCAAGCCGTGGATACCTGTGTTTTGTAAGTCAGTCTTGACTCTCAAGTATAATCCGTACGTGGCACAGGACGAGCACAAACCCGAAACTTGGAAATACGATAATGGATCCGACTCATCCTTGTCTTGGAGAGACCTGAGTGCTCTGATATAAACGTCCCTAAGCCCTGGAATCAGTCTCGGTTTTCTCAAGTATGGCGTGCCATTTGCGCCGTGTTTCACGTTACGTACCATTGAGGACCGCCTTTGGAGTAAAGGTCATTAACGTTTAATCTCGCAGGAACGTCAGCCCCTTCAGCAACCGGAACACCAGTGACAGGGAAATGCGCAGCAGTGACTGCCATAGGCGCAAGGCCAATGACCAAAAGGCCGACAACTGTGTTCAGAATCATCTCGAGGCGTGCTGTGGACGACAAGTTCGTGTGTTATCCAAAGTACGAACAAGTCTACGAGACGTGCGTTTTGCGTGTAAGGCTTCAAAACAACCACATCATCATGTGGGAACCGAGACCAACTTATACGTCTGTCTCTGAGTCGGCTAGTGCTTTTCCAGAAGAAGCAGCAAAAGAAAAGGGACGATATTTTTGGGATGCCGTTGCTGAGACATGGGCTAATCTCAAGAGAGCTGCTGCAGCCATCCTAGGAAGATACGTATCGTGCCCGACGCGGCGCCCATGCGGAAAGGTAACCGTTCGGACCCCACGCGGCTGCGTCTTTCATGTAGGTACTCCGTAGGCGCGACGCTGGATTTTCTTGGCTTGCGTTCCGTATGCACGTACGGTTCGGTATCATGCAGTCGGTATGACGGCACAGCGGCCGCTTCGTATGCTCCAGAAGGCGTGTAACGGCGTGTGCACTGGTCAGTGACACGCATGTTGGAGGCGGGCCATGCCGACTTTGCGACCCGGCCATGGTAGACGCTC
The DNA here is from genome assembly GCA_004016085.1 of Claviceps quebecensis. Classification (NCBI taxonomy): domain Eukaryota; kingdom Fungi; phylum Ascomycota; class Sordariomycetes; order Hypocreales; family Clavicipitaceae; genus Claviceps; species Claviceps quebecensis. Next base: position 19,897 of record QEQW01000058.1, read on the forward strand.
TTGGTGTGGTGTTGACAGTTGTGCTACATATTTTGTACATATATGTAGGTAGGGCGAGACAGCGAGGGTCGCCGAGACATGAGTCCCTGACACTCTGTAGCGAGTCGCGACGCAGAGCACGAGGCAAAGGTCCGTTGTCAATGGAGATTAGGGGTATGAACCGTATGAGGGAAGTGAGACACGTTGGCTCGCGTTGGCGTTGGCTGGGTCCTGACTCCTGCCCTATGACTCTATGAGGCTATGACCCCTTGGTCAACCTTGGAAGTTGGACGATCGCTGAGTGGAGGAGTCGTGACTCGGCACTCGTACGGTCGCACCACCAAGCTGAAGAAGAAGTAGGAAATGATCAGTGCATGGTCCGCCCGACGAGGAGAGCCAAGGAGAGAAGACGCATGGTGCGTGGCAGGACTGAAGACAAGCAGCGATCAGGTGGCCAAGCTGCCAGGCACCCGAACTGTCGTTCACGGTTCCAGAAAAAGCGGGTGGTGTTGTTGTGAACTTGTGAACTTGTGTGACGTGTCTGTACAGTGTGCACTGTGGAGTCGTTGTTACCAGTTGGTCAACACTCAACAGTGAACAGTGAACATTGAACATCAGCCTTGGCCACCACGACAACATCCGTCAGCTCGGCCTCCGCAGTGACTCAATCATCAACGCAGTCCACGCGATCAAACTCAATCAACGTAGGTCGATCATCGCTTGGCTGCTGAGCCCAGAGTCCAAAGCCATGCTTCAAAAAGACACCCACCGGCATCGCTTGGCCCAAATGCTTGCTTGACAGGGTCTCTCGAAGCGACCTCAACAGGGATGGAAGTTGGAAAAAAACCTAGACCCGGTCAGCATTTATTTCGGCATCGTCCATTCTCCATCGTTGAGACATCTGTCCCGCCACCGGCCGGCAAACCCTACTTTATTTACCTAATCTATGTACGGAGTATGTAATCCTCCTTGGATGACCGTTTTGCTTTTGACCGTGTATTTTTCTTTACTTTCGTCGTTCGTTTTATGCCATGCGTCGGCTCATGATGCGATATGCACCCAATATTACCACGTCATGGGTAGAGGGGGGGGCTGGCTGTATTATGCTACCCACTGCAACGTTAGACATGATGTGAAGTAAACTTTTGCGCATCTTCGGTTCCGAGCAAATCCGGGAAGCTTCGTCCGTGGACCCTGTACATGAAACAGGGAACTTGAACGGATAAAAAGAATCACCAGTCAAACGAAGTACATACTCCGTATGTACGGAGTATGGCAGGCATCACGAAGATTGGGCCAGCTGCCAATATGGGTCGTCGCTACGCATCGCGAACACGACAGAAGAAGAAGACGACGACGACGACGACGAACAAAGAAACGAAAAGTAAAAAGAAAAAAAGCTTGGCTCTCACGTGTCGGTAGTATAGTTAAGCCGTCCCGTCTACGGAGCGTAGCTCTGCAGGAAGCTGGAGGCATGATCTGCAAGCACATCTTTTTTCTTGTGAGACCTTTTGGGCGGACAAGAGGCGATGCCGAGACCATGGATAGTTTGCATGATGGGCAGACAGATTATGCGAGGAATCTATTTCTGGTTTATTGTTCCCTGGCGTGCGATACTAATACGTGTGTGTTCCTTATTTCGTCCCCTGTTTCGTGATCAGGCGGCATCTTTGATCTGCAGGCTACAGTCAGGTAACTTACTAATTTCTAGTGCGGAAAGTCTTGGTATGTACGGAGTACTCTGTAGAGCAATGCCAAGTATCAAAAGCCTTCTGACCTTGGCGGAAGTTGACAACAGATCAAACCAGCAAGACTAGCAGATTTTATTTGGAAATTCAGAATTTTCTTCCTCCCTGTCTGCCTTGAGTAATTCATTCGTTTCTTTTTCTGCACAGCCTGCCGACTCCGTACGGAGCACAGAGTACGAATGTGTACCTATCAGGTACTCTGTACAATGTATGCATGTACCTAGATACATGGCTTCGATTGAATACGATGAATCGATGATCATTTATGATGGCACATCGGACCGGGACCTGCCTGGCGGGCCGCCGGCGAATTCGGCAACCCTGTTTCAAGGCCCCGAATTTGAGCTAATCCCAGCCACTACCAAACAAACTTGTTAACAACCCTACCACCCGCTCGGGGCCGCATTGACGCACAACGTGTGATCCCTCATGCCATGTACGGAGTACAAGTGTACTGCGTTACGCGTATGTATCGTGTTATGTACGACGGCTGATCAATAAAAGGCAAGTTCTGGGCAACATGCCCGTAATAAGGAGGTATCGTAGACGGTAGGGGATACATAGGTACCTACCTACCTACCTCTGTAATTGTGTGTACGAGTAGAGATGTCAAATTTGTGGAGCCACGGCTGCGCGCGAGTAAGCAATGCATCCTGCGATCGATTCCCGATCCATCAACCCGTACCCTTGTGCAGGCTTCAGCATGCCAGCCTTTTTGAACTTGGAGTCTTGGCCTATTAACTAGGTAGGTAGGTACATCTTTTTTCCCCTTCTGTAGCTCGGTATATACATACGTACATGTGTGCATGTGTCTCATCATAAGCCGTATCTTGAATTCCTGTGATGCTATTCCAGTGACGTAAAGAATGATGCTGACAAGCTCTATCTGGATTGCCTGTTTTGTCTGTTGGATTTCCCTATCCGCTTTCTTCGAGACCTGTCCGAAACTAGTGAATGAAGCCCCCTTGATGTATGTACCCCTTTTGCGCTATCCGTTGATTGCCGTTATTGCCGAATCTCACTAAAAGCAGAAAAAATACATTACTCGTCCTCGTCCGAACCCAAGAGACAAAAAAAAAAAGAAACAAGCAAAGAAAAATGCATGCTATATGATAACCAATTCGTCGTCATCGTCATCACCGAGAGAAATTTGTCTCTCCGAAAAATCCATCCCGAGGCTCTCGCGACCTGCTTCGCGGATTCCCTTGTCCGTCACAAAACGCGTCTTTTTGCGCACCGGAGGCGGTTCTCCCTGGTGCAGCTTCTCACCTTCTTTCATCTTGGAGAGCTTGTCTCGGAGGTTCGACCCCCAACCGAAAGGCGACGCGGAGGCGGAGGCAGATGCTAGCGTCGTGGACGACTTGTTGGTGCCGCTCAAAACTGTGGAATTGCCCCGGGAGCTTTCCGGTCGTTTTCTTTTGATCGGACTGAGGTGGACGGTTCGGTCTTTGCTTCCCAGCCCCAAAGACATAACATCGTTTCCGGTAGACACAGCAGCTTGACTGCCTGTGGACGATCCCCCGCCGGCTTGTTGGCCGGATGAACCAGACGGTAGGCCGCGGCCACTGGTGATTCGGAGACCTGCTCGTTGCATGTACTCCCGTCCTGCGGCGTTGCCAATCTGGCCAAGCTTCTTCATCATTTCGTGTTCCTTTTCCTTGGCCTCTAGACTCCGTTTTACAAACTCTGCGCGTTCTTTCTTGTCAAGAGCCGTGCGATCCTTGCCGTCGAGCAAGTCTGCTGCACTGTGCGATCGGGTTGCGAACCACTGTGAGCGCGTCTCCCAGTCGTAGTTGTTGTTCTTCTTTTTGAAGTCCTTGCTGATGCCACCGCCACCACTGCCGCTGCCACCTCCGTATTTGCCTCGTCCGTCCCAGCCACCGAATCCGTTCGAGTTGACTTCTTGACGAGTGGCTCGTTGTTTTCGAACAGCCTCGTTGGAGTGGAATTCGCAGAAATGCGTCTTTTTCTTGTTGACCCATGCCCCGCACAGGTCCCCATCCTTCTTCACGGACTGACAAAAGGCCAAGTCTCGCGCCGATCCAATCTCCAATATGGTGTCCTCATCCGAATTGATGACGAGGCTGAACCGTCCCGTGTCTTGGCGTCCTGGCGGTGGCGGCATGATATTCGGGTTCAGTATGGCCACGACCGTTCCCTCGGTAAGCTTCCAGAACCGCGTGAACCCTGTATTGAAGAGAAAGAGGTCCAGCTCGAACTCCAGATCGGTCAACGTCATGACCATGTATTTGCCGCGGTCTTCTTGCTTATTACCTGTCGACGGTTTGTGCGCGCGGGGTTCCGACTTGCGCGCTACAATGGCGAATATCACCACGTCCTTCTCCACGTCAGGCAGGGCAAAATCCGGTGCCTTGACCTCGCGCAGTACATCCTTGACATTGAGCACTTTCTTGCTGGACACAAGCCGCGCCACAACGGTGTGCGGAAGAATCCTCTTGGACAGGTGTAGGCAAGAGTATGCCTCAAATGAGGCCTCCTCAACGTTTTCTGTTGCGGAAGAATCGTCCTCAGCGCGCTTGCTGTCTGAAGTCGAGGCCGACAACGCCGGCTTGTGAATATGCTGTCGTTGGACCAGGTTGGGCGTACTCTTGCTACGAGTTAGCTTCGACGCTGGCACCACGCCCTTTGATAAGATCTCGTCACGCGTATAGGTCCTTGCTGATGATGGCTCATCTGGGATCTCAACTGCCGCTTTTTTGTATCTCTCCATCTCATCCTGATCGATTCCAAATGCGCTTGTACGAAGTCGCTGTATTTTCTCCTTCTTTTCTGCCCGCTCCGCTTCTTGCATCCGTGCCAATGCTAGTCTCTCATTGAACGTGGGTGGGCGAGGTGCCTCTGATGATATTGATGCTGCAGAATGGACCGACCGTGAGCGACCAAGATATGCTCCGGCATGTCCTGTAGTCGTAGAGTGATTCCCTCTGTAGCTTGGGACTCGCTTCAAAGAGATGTCCTTCGCCTTCAATCCTTTGTCGATTCCCAAGTATACCCTGCTAGGGGATGTTTGTTGCTGCAGGAATTGAAGTTTCCGAACTGGTGATGCTGGAACAGTAGTTGTATTTTGAGTTTCTGGCCGCGCGTTTTCATCTGCACCGGGAGTTCGCGCTCTAGTTGTACGCCGACTGGGGCTGGGCCAGGGAGCGGGTTCCGACGACTTTGATTCTGTCTCTGAGCTTCTTTGCGCAGTTGCCTGACCTCTTGCTTTGGCATTCTGGAGCTTCTTCAACCTCAACCTGGCTTGGATTTCTTGCAGCTTCAATTGTAAAGTTTCTTCGTCGTCCTCCCCTTCCTCTTCGTCCTCGTCCTCGTCGTCGTGTGGCAGATGGATCAAAGCAGCGTTAGATGAGGACGTCACAGCTGCCAAAGCTCGAGAGCTCCGCATGGGTGACGGCGATGGCGACGTCCGGTTCATCATTTCGCGGTATCGCTGACGCCCACCGGGGGTGCCTAGAAGCGCCTCATGAGGAGACCGGGGTGGCCATTGCTGCTCCGAATCTGCAATGCGCCTGCACGTTAGCCGTCTGCCCAACGCGCCCGTCGTCGCGGAACAAGATAACGTACCTGGAGCCATAAGACCGCATCCGACGAGCTACCTGGTAGCCGTCGAAGAACAAGAACTTCGCGTATCGAGTGAGTGACCGGCAAGATTCCCAAGTCATCAACGACACATGCCCATGGATTGGCAATGGCGCGAGAGCGGCCCAAGCCACGCAGCTGACGGCTGCTGCTCTGGGACGGATGGAGGCCCCGACAAGGGAGCAATATGAATGCAGGATGGATGTGACAGAAGCGGCAGAAGAGGCAAAAGTCGTCGCAAACCGGCACAAGGATCTTCACCGAGTCTGGGCCGGCAAAAAAGCATGCAATGAAAAGCTGTCTGGTTGTTTAGCGCAACGGCTGAATGGAAAGCGCCCAAGGATGCAGGACCACAGAGTTCACGAGCCCATGACCATGTGCATTGAGTTTGGGCCGCGTTAAGTGGCTGAGGAGCCGATTGCGACCAGACGCGCTGCCGCGTCTCCACGCGTTTCGTACGAACCCCTGCATATTGGTGGCCGCGTTGAGTGCTCACTGCTGGCAAGCAGAAGAAGCTGGTCCTCAATCTGTTGATTCCCATGTTTAGCCTGCTTTTCTGGGCCAAACATCTACTTTCTCCTTTAGCTTAGGTCAAGGCCTAATGAATATTCACCGTGAGGTCAAGCACTCAACGAAACCATCTTCGTGGTCTCGGATCCTTGGGACATAGAGATCTCGCAGTCACAATCCACCACCCCCCGCGAGACACAGCCAGCGAACACCAGGCATCATGGCTCGAACAAGATCGACCAAGTCTACCGCTCCGAAAAAACAACCCGTAGGCACACCGCCTCCCGAACCGGTCTCACAATACATCCTCGAATCCCGACAGGGCCTCCCACAGCATGTCTTCATATTGCCAAAGGCCGCAACATCAGAAGCGCGCGTCGTCACCCTACCGCATCCTCGCAGTGGCCACCCGTCCCGCTATCTATTCTGTCCCGAATCCGGAATCTACGAATTCACAAAATTCTCCGCCCCCAAACATGCGCCTACAAGCTGGCTTATTGAACCCAGACCTAGTTCGGACGAGAACGTCCTGGACGGCGAAAAGGGACCTCCGCAGACAGAGGTGATCTCAAATGGCGCCATGTACGTCGCAACCAGGATCGACCCTCTGTTCTTGGTTCTGCCCGCGTTGGTCGACGTCAAGATCGACAAGAAATCAGATGAGAAGAAGCGACTGTTCCTGTGTAGTGACGACCATTTTGACAAGCTTCCACAACAAGATTCACACTTTTCAGACATGTTGCGCTGTGATGCGATCAGGACTTTGATCGAGTCCAGAATGGAGGCCATCTGCGACACTGTGGACGCGGGAGATGAGAAGATGTTTCGATTCAGCGAGAAGAAGCTCCTCGCCACAATCATAGAGAAGGCGAAACAGATGGGCGAAGGTGGCCTACCGCCCTCAATGGAAGAGAAATTTGTCACAAAGGCTTTGGAGGCACCGGTCTTGTTGTCAAGAAACGTCGCAATGCCCTCTCAGCCCCAGTCCAAAGCCGAAGACGCCGCTGATGCTGGGAACTCTGCTCCTGGTACAGAGACAAGAACTTCGCTAACCACGCCCGTCACTATATCGGACTCCTCGCTCGAGTCACATGCATCTACAGCCCCGACCTCATTTGTCGAAGAAGCGGATGGTGTCGATATTGCGTCGGCTGCACTTCAGGCGAGCCCAGACGTGATTGTACTACAGAGACTTCGGGTGGCTTTTGATTTTCTATGTTCTCGATATATCCCATCAGCTGCAGCGGAGCTGCTGCGGACACAGCTGACGCAGGTAGAAGAAAGCTCAGTCGACTTTGCACCACTGGAAAAGTACATGGCCAGTTTGACTGAACGACGGGCCGAGGCAGTCGCCGCCAGCTCAGTAGCGAATTATTCAAGTAAGAGGCCGCGCGATGAGGAACAAGACGAGCTTCGGCAGGAAAAGAAGCGGAAACTCGAGGAGGAAAAGAAACGCAAGGCCAATCAGAGTCGAGGCGTGAGGGACTTGAAGAAGGTAAATACGAGCGGAATGATGAAGCTGAGTCACTTCTTCAAGGCTAAATAAACCATCATTTCCACTCCTCATATTCATATCGGGTATCTTTTTAATGCCAAAACCATGCGAACCGTGATTGAAAGGAATGTGACAACATTGAAATATGTCATCATAGCACGCAAACGACGCCAAAACTATGCGAATCGTGAAAGGAGTTATGACTGCGACAGCATAGACATGTCACCGTGTAGCACGCGAACGACTTCGCGTGCGTGTTGTCCCGAAGCCCCTTCCTATGCCCGAAGTGCCACGACTCCTCGAAGAGCTCGTTGTTCGAACATCGGGTAGACGGCTACCCGCGGTAGTGCTCCTTGTGGCAACTCGTCCTCGAGTCGTTCTCAATCCTCTCGTACCACGCAGACCTCTAGTTGATGGAGGAGCCAGCCTTCTAGTTGTCTCCTCTTCCTCACGCCGCCTGCGCAGCTCCTCACGCCGCCGTTCCTCCTCGGCAGCTTTGCGCTCAGCGGCTCGCTGCTTTTCTAGTGCCTCGGCTTCCTGTTCTGCCAGATCCTCCGAGAGGCCTTTCCAGCTGGGATTTAGAATAAGTCGTTGGTTATGCTCGGTTTGCGAAAGGATTCTCGTCCACGTATTCAATAGACTGGATGCATTGGCGACAGTTTGGGCGACGACCTGGGGGTCACGATCCGATCAGTATGAGGCATTTTCTTATTGAAAAAAAATGCAGTGAAAAGCGCTTGACTATGTTACCTGAATGTTTCCTCCAGTGCGATTGAGTGTGTCGAGCAGACCTTCGATAGATTCATTCACGGATCTCACGCCTTCCAGCTCCCTTCGTAAAGCATCGTCTCTATTTTCGGATTCTGGTTGACCGGCGTCGTCTGTTGGATTTTTGGGAGTCTTTGGGCTCTTTGGCGTCTTCGGGCGGGCAAACGGAGCATCATGAGATGGCGATGCCCAGATATCGGATTCGGTATATTCGGTATCGTCTGCCATGTTGAAAAGACGAGTAAATGTGCAGGCTTGTCAGAACAACTTTAATGTCCGATGGCCGTGGCCCGTATCAATGACACAAGTATGTAGCTTGAAAAATGGGGAAAGACGTTGATGGAGGGGTCGCAATGGAATGGCGCGGGGATGGCTCTGTTCATCAACAAGGCATCAAAATATGCACATGTTGTATGTAGTTGATCCCCCACGATTGCTGCAGCGCTTGCATGGGTTGCAGGAGCGGATTCTCCGGTCGCCCAAACCGAGTCCTGGAGGCTGGACTCCTGAGTCCTGACAGTGGACACTGGACACCTGGCCAAGTGGGCTTTGAGCTTGTTCTTTGACCTCTGATTGGCCGTCCAAAGCGCGAAACAGACGCGTTGGCGTGTTTTGCATAAAAAGCATGCGACGCGACAAGCGGCTCAATTGAGTGGGGCATTGCACAGTGCACAAGAAAACAAAGGGGCGTACAGCCACAGTGCTAATAAGTCCCGTCACCGTGGGCCAAGGAAAGCAGGGGGCTGGTACCCGCAGCCGCCCACGCAGCTGCGCAGCTGTTCATGTCGCAGCGCCCAGCCCCCTCCTTACCCCCCCAATGCAGAGACTGCGCGCCCATCAAAGGTCATGAAGTCCGCACCCCTTCTCCTCCCAAGCTCCTGATATTGCTTCCTTACATACGCTCCGAAGAACAGCATCGCGCACATCGTCCTTGCACCTTTGCATCGCCTTACTCGCCCTAAATCGACTTTGCTATCGCATCTGCATCTTTGTCCAGTATCAATCTTCAACTCTTTGCCACGATCCGTCACCGGTCGCGCTCGTGCGATTTCTCCCAATCTCGGACCGATTGCTTCGCCCGAGTACCAGCTTTGTCGGTCCCGACAATCGCCACGTTCTTGCAAATAGGTGCGCGAGGAGATCAAGATTCGGTACACATTGGCGCGAAAAGATCTGCCGTAGGTCTGAACGATCAGACGCGCCCACCAATCCGCGCAACTATGGCTTCCGCCAGTGAATCTGCAGGCGCCAGAACGCCGCCACCTACCGACAGCCTTCGAACGCCGCCGGCACCTCGCCTCGGGTATCACGACAACTGGGAACCTTTTTCACCACGCAAATCTGCCAGAATATCATCACAGCGTGCTGCCGCCGATAGAACTCCGTCCCCTGGCGCCTCGACCCGTCAGCAAATGACTTCTCCGCGCACCGCCAAAAAGGCCATCGGTCCCACCAGCAACCAGTCCGTGACTTCACCAGTGGCTTCTCCTCAGAAAAGACCACAGCCTGCTCAAGACCGCCGACGTCAAGCTTCGGGGTCTTTGACTGCTGAAGGCACCGCCAACGCGGCGAACGCGTTGGGACTGAGTGCTGATAAAGACCTGCACGCGTCTGCCAGTGCTTCGATTTCTCATGCCGCCGGCATGTTGCCAACGCCGTCCAAAACGCCCCGAAAGCCGCCTAATCAGAAGACTGCAACATCTATCCAGTCGTTTGCGCGCAATCTCTTCTCGTCCGAGCAACAGCCCATGCCATCGCCTCAGAAGAAGCGATCCAAGAAGTATTCCGGAGTCACATTGGAGAGCTTCACCGCTGAGGAGGAGGAGGTAGAGCCTATCTCCATCTTCACGGACGTACAAGATCGCATTCCGGCACTTGATGCAAGCGAAGAAAATCCTTTCTACGGAAATCCGGCCACTGAATCAAATCAAGGGCAGAGCAAGAGGGGACTGGTTCACATTCCTGGAGAAGGCCCACAATCGATCGAAGAGGCTTTCCGTCGTGATGATGGCATGGTATATGTCTTGTAAGCATCCGCAATCTCTGATTCATAAGCGAAATCGTTTCTCTTTTTTTTTATGCATCTGATACTAACGATCTATCGCACAGCCGTGGCAAGAAATTCTTCCGCAAGTTTGCCGAGCAAGACCAGAATGAAGGCCAAGTCGACTCCGCAGATGAAGGTGAAGGCTCTCGAGTCTCTCGACCGTCGACTCGCGCCACCCTTCAACCACGACGACTGTTCCCCACCGCAAAGATATCGGAGGAAGACGAAGAGGCCTTGACTGATGTCGAGGACATGAATGCTGCTGAAGACGCGCCACAGACACCAAGGAAGCCTCAGTCAATATTGACTGAGACGCCCGAGGTACCCATATTCGCACCCGTGTCCCCTCCTGAGACGAGGCGCATAACTCGCTCTGCGAACAAATTGTCTGATACACCGGTGAAGGCTACTGGTCGCAAGAGTCCGTTTGATTCCTGGCCTCGCACGAAGGAGCACAAGTCCCAGTCACCAGTGGTAAAGAGGCCAGGAGGGAGTCTTGCTTCCGCGGATTCAAAGCGAGCGCGGCCTTGATGGGCTCGTACTTGGGCAGGCGAGCGGGAGAGCTTTGTTCGGTTCTTTTTACACTTTTCCACTATCTTATGTCTTCGTTGTATTTGATTTGGAGAGCCTCTAGCAATTACTATTCTTGTCTCTTTTTCAGTATGGGTGATTGAAAATGGGAGTTAACGAGTCGGATTCGCAGTTCTGGACCTTTGGACTTTGGACACGTTTTTTTTTTGCTCTTATTCTCTTCTCAAGCACAAGCCGCGGTGGGATGCGGGTATTTTTTGTTTCGTTTCTGATGTTTGTTTTTTACTCGCGTTTGGGGAAGGCGTTCACAGGCGGATGAGAGCGAGTATGTCACCAGATTGCTGATGGATGGACGAAACAAGGTATCATCACACTAGATGTATTGATTTACAGTTTGGCATTAGGCCTTAGTTTTTTTTTAAAAAAAAACTTGAATTGAGTCAAGTCAAGCAACGTTTCAGAAGGCCGTTTTGACATGTCGAGGACGAAGGTTCTGCGGTTAGGTGGTGCGCACTTAATCAGGTGCTCAAGTCGATTCCTCCCATTCACGAGATTCATGGAAAATCTTTCTTTGTCAGTATCAAGTGTCTTCTTCAAATTGACACCCTGGAATACACTCGTCAAGGTCGCGATATTGGAACATGTCGGACATCGTATTACCATGTCTCGATGCGATGCCTCTGATGGGGTTCCACCAACTTCCAAGAGCACTACGGAGTACAACCCCCGCCTTCTTCCTCAAGCTTTGGAGTTGATTCTACGCGCATCGCTCACATTAAGCAACGGGGCAAGGCCGTGCAAGAAATTGGTAGAAGGACTTCGCTTACCGTACAAGCGAAGCTTGCTATGCTCCGCGCAAAGTTTTGGCGATCCGTCGGCTCGGCAGGTGTAAGGTCTACGAACCAAGCTTTTGAGTATATAGGAAGAATAGAAAACTGTCTCTATATCCTGCTTCTTTGTCTTAGTCGGAAGCTTGGTTCGTGTGCGGATTCCGACTTCTTTAGCTCTTTCTCACTTATGATCCCATAGATCCCTGGTTTGCCTGTTGCGTGACTCAAAATGCTCCTTTATGCGTCAACATATGTAACCTCCAACAACATACGGAGTACAGAACATTGGAAGAAAACAGTGTGGATCTTAAGCTTTGTCTGGCAAATGCCATCCGCCAGTAGGTATGTTAATGTAGGTAGGTACTCTGTAAACAGACCTCTTGTCTTCTAAGCTACGACTCTACAGTTGTCAAGAAAAGAGTAGATAAACAATGAGGCATGAGTCACGAATCAACTTCGGACAATAGCAGGATGATCAAATCAGCTCGGAAGAGTAAGGTTTGAGCAATTCGACTCGATGAAATGCCTAATAAATGCGGTCACATTTTCGCGGCCGGCCGAAAATGTAAAGAAGACGGGAAAAACTGGAATTTACGACAAGTCCAAATAGGTAGGTACATAGCAGAACTTGACTGAGCCAAGTGCATCGAACGAGCCACCCCCGCCCCCCCCCGCCTTGCCACCCTGCAGCTTTTGACTCGGACAGCACCAGCCAGTTTTCCTGCATCATCGAGTTTGTTGGGCCAGCAAGAAGAAGCTTGTCTGGTTGGAAATATGCACATCTTGGTCACCAACGACGATGGGCCACCATCGCCTCACTCCTCGCCCTACATCCATTGTCTCGTGAAGCACCTCCGCGACGCCGGACATGTCGTCTCCGTCTGCGTGCCTCACACCCAACGATCATGGATTGGCAAAGCGCACATGATTGGGCAAACCCTCAAGCCGCTGTACTTCACGCCCTCGGCCAACGTTCACGGTCCCGACACCGAAGGCTCGACACATCATCTCCCGACAACGACACCAGCGCTCCTCGATGACGAATGGGTCCTGATTGACGGTACGCCCGCGTCTTGCGTGCAGATCGGACTATACCACTATTTCCAACACAAGGGGCCCATTGACCTCGTCGTCAGTGGCCCCAACTACGGACGCAACACCACGTCTGTCTTTGCGCTGAGCTCAGGAACTCTGGGTGCGGCGCTGGAAGCGGCTGTCTGTCGGAGAAAGTCCATTGCCCTCAGCTTTGCCTTCTTCACGAGACAGCATGATCCTGTTATCATCGAAGCGGCTTGTCGTCACAGCGTGCGTGTTCTCGAGGCGCTGTATAAGCAGTGGCCGACGGATGGCAGCGCCGACTTGTACAGCGTCAATGTCCCGCTCGTGGAGGGCGTGGAGGACCACAAGACCCTCTGGTCTGACATGCTGCAGAACTACTGGAAAGAAGGGAGCTGCTTTGAGGAAGTAGACGGCGGTGCGGCCGATGTGGATGAGGAAGAGGAGCGGATTCGCGCGGGCGAGGCGGGCAGTGCAGCAAAACCGAGTAAGGATGGCAGGCATAAGCTTTTCAAGTGGGCGCCGAGGATGGTTGATGTGTATGAGAGCGTTGAGCTGTCGGGGCCTGAAATGGATGGACGTATTGTGCGGGATGGAAATACTTGGTACGAGACTTCATACACTTCTCTTTCAATTCGTCTTTCAATTCTCCCATCTGGATCTTGTTGTCCTTTCTCACTCCATCTTTACACCACCCTGGGTTTCTATTCTCTCTCTCTTCTATATGGGATGACCGAACTCGTGTTTTCTGTTTGCTAACTCGCTTTCGCTGTCAGCATCACTCCTCTTAAGGCCAATTTTGCGGTTTCTCACGCTGACCGTGCTGGCAAAGAATTTGCGCTGTAAGTCAATAATTAATTTGTTGAGAAGTCTTCGTATGCTGTTGGAATTGTGGTCTTTCTTTTTTCTGCTGGCCGTGCTTCACAGAGTGTGGAATTCCAGTGTAGATATTGGAGAATCAGATGCGCATGCGCAGGAGGCCAAGGTTTCGAACCTCGCACTTGACGCTGCCTCCCTGTACCTTCTGGAGTCTATACCTCCTGGAGTCTATAGAATGTTAAAGAGTCGTCTTCTTACCGGTGGTGCTACAATTCTAGTCCTCCGCTCGTGTCGCCCTCAGCAGGATCAGCATCAACTCAAGGTCAAGCCGCTCAAGAGGAACAACAAGCACTCAGCAGCCCTATTTTCCAAGCCGTTGTGGCCTACGATGATCCATACGTCCAACCTCTCATAGTCTCTGCGCTAAGTGCCGTGTTTCCACGGCATCTCGTGAACCTCATTACAGACCTGTCGTCGTCCGAAACCCCCCTCTCCGTCTCCAAGCTACTCTCTTCCCCGGACGCCAAAGTCTTACAGATTACGCCATACGAGTCCATCGACTTTGAGTATGCAGCGACACACCCGGCAACGTGCCTCATCAACAGCTACATGATTCGCAAAGCTCTCATACGGAAACACTACCTCTCCATGACCGTCGACCACTGGGTTGCCAAAAACCCAGCCTCCCCCTTGAAGACGCATGTAAAACGCAGCGAATCATTCGAAGTCGACTACGCCGAGTTTCTAGATGATGCCCTCGTCGAAGCATTCGACCTCCGAGAGAGTCTCGACCGAAACGCCGAGCTAAGTGAAGAGAAAGCCTTCCAAAGGCAGTGGTGGATCCTGAAGCCCGGCATGAGTGATCGCGGACAAGGCATTCGCTTATTCAGCACCATGGAGGAACTTCAAGACATTTTCGACGGCTGGGAAGCCGACCGTCCCGACAGCGACGACGAAGAAGACGACGCGGTCGACCACGAGCGAGACGACCAGCCGCAAACCACTTCCCAATCTTCTGGAGGCGACTACATCACCACCTCCCACCTCCGCCACTTTGTCGCCCAGCCCTACATCCACCCCCCTCTGCTCCTCGCCGACAAGCGCAAGTTCCATATCCGCACTTATGTACTCTGCACGGGCAGCCTCACCGTCCACGTCTACAGGCATATGCTCGCTCTCTTCGCCACGAAGCCCTACGCCGCGCCGTGGGAAAACGCCCACGACCCGGAGTCGTTCCTCACGAATACTTGTCTGCAGGAATCTCCGCATGAGGATTCGGTGCGGCGCTTCTGGAGTCTCCCGCTCCCGCAGGACCAGCTATGCCGCGTCTTTGACCAGATATGTAGGGTTACGGGGGAGGTGTTTGAGGCTGCGGCGCGGGCTATGCCTGTACATTTCCAGACGCTGCCGAACGCGTTGGAGGTGTTTGGGCTGGATTTTATGGTGGATGCTAGTGGGGAGACGTGGCTGTTGGAGGTTAATGCGTTTCCTGACTTTAAGCAGACGGGAGGTGGGTTGAGTGATGTGGTGGAAGGGTTCTGGAGGGGAGTGATGAGAGAGGTTGTGGCGAAGTTCTTTGATGTGTGTGTTGGGGATGCTGGGAAGGAGAGCGAGGAGGGGGATATGGTTGTTGTGAGGGAGGTTGATCTGGGGAGGCGGTGAGCGCCGAGCGGGATGAAGTTTGGTTAGTTGGTTGGAGGATGGATGGTGTTTTCTCTCTTGGCCTGTTCATGTAGAATCAGACGCTGGGGTTTGTTCTTGTACATTTTTCTGTGTAGAACATACAAGCATGACAACACAGGTGAAACATGTACGATATGTATCACAACCTGAGCGTACATACAAAAACAAACGGAGTTCTCTAATTCTCGACATACCCCTATTTCGATTGCAAGCACCAGCATAGGTAACTCAAAGCACAGCACATAAACAATTGCTCTGACACTTTTACACCGGTACATATGTAGGTACCTAGTACAAGACTCGCCACGACACGTGCATGAAAGACCCAGAAAGAGGCATCGGGGCGCTAGAAACTAGGTATATCCACGACGTGCACGGACTGCCGCACACAGCACAGAGAGGGCGCCAGCCACCACAACTTATAAGTTAGAGGCTAGAACTTATTACACAGCCTCCTCGACTGCTCGTGGCCTTGGATATGCAAAGTTTTCAGTATGTAGGTACCTCTAGGCTCTACTCCGTAGGGAAGATGCGGTCATTCCGATGACTTTTTCGCCACGGGAAGCAACGCAACATCGATACCTGACGTGGTTACCTCACCGGACAGGCGTTGTCGTCTTGACGATACCTACCTACCTAACTGTACTCCGTACTGTTAACTAACCTATGTAGGTAATTACTAATGAGGTCTCGACTCCCCGCATCATTGTTATTTCCTATCATTTCTTTCGTCATTTCATTTTATTTCTTATTTTTTGGGTTGCTCCTACCGAGCCCCCCTTGCACGGTTTGGATCGGGTCGCGTGGCGCGTGGAAGCAAACCCTCCTTGGACGGAGGCTCCGCGGAACCTTGCCCCTTGTCCAAATTACATATGGTGCTAAAAATCGTTCCCTTTTCATCCCCGGGACCTCGGTACATGTATTACAATTTACAGTACGTAATCAGCCCCCCAATCCGCTCTGCAGACTGCGAGGCTGGGGAAACGATAGAAAAGAAAGTCAGAAGTCTTGACTCTTTTGCATTACCAAGACGCGAGATGGCTTATTAGGGAAAGGAGGGCGCGTCGATGAATTTCGTCATTAGCTTCTAGGTACAGGTATGTATAGTATGGAGTACCTATGTAGGTAGTGGGATTGGCCCAGGGGTCTATTGCGCATGGAGAAGGAACCTGGCTCTCCACGCAATGTCATGCATAGAGTGATTAGAGTGATTGGAGTGAAGGAGTTGTGAAGGAGTTGGACGTGCTGTCCAGCGATTGTACTACTCCGTACATACCAGGACTCTCCAGGAGTCCAGGACAAGTCACGAGCCGGAGTTGGCATTGCGGCTTGGCGGAACTTGGGGATCTGGCTCGTTTGGGCGGCGTCGTTGCGTGATTGGAAGTTTGGAACTGATGAAGACTCAAGAGGATTGTTAAGGTGTGCCGGGGCCTGGCAAGCCGGTCATGGGTTTGAGTCTTGAGTCTTGACTACATACCTACTCCGTACATAGGTACCTATGATAGAGTCTTGGACTCTTGATAGTCTCTTGTCCATCTCGTCTTGCATAGAGCCCAGAGTACAGGGCGAGTCGAGACAGGGCCAGTGGGAATGGTGCTTGACATGGTCGCCGATGCAGATGTGTACGGTGTGGCATCGTCATGATATGAAGTGGACCGTCGGCACATGCGGGATGAAGTTCGCAAGCAAGGCGAGAACTCAGAACAGAACGACTTGCATTTGTCAAAGAGCCGGAGAAACAGGCAATGGTGTAGCAATGGTGTGGCATTGGGCACCCCGCGGTGGCGCAGCTCTTCACCATTGCGGACCATTGCGTGCGTGCATATCGCCACGCAAGAGGCCGCCAAAGTTCAAACTGAATGTAGGCTGTAGCCCGTCTCATTACTCCGTATGTATCTTTTACATAGGTATGTACGGCGTGCAGGGCAAACAGAACCAAGCAGATCTTTGACTCCGAAAGTCCAACGCGCCCTCCCGAGAGTGACTCGCGAGCCAAAAGCGCTTGGACAGTTCGACTGCCGACGAGGAACCAAAGCATAACAAGCCACCCCCGATTGAATTGCGGCTTATAAGTTATAAGTTAGACTCACGAGTCACAATCGGCTGGGCCAAGGCGTGGCGTCTCCTCCAGCCACTTATTCAGTAGTGTGAGTCCAGAGAAGGTGTAGAGTGGCAAGTGCAGAAAGTCAGTGTAGAGTAGGTAGGTAGATGGGAGCGAATGTCGCGTAGTCAAATGATGATGAAGCGTAGCTATCACGGAGTGAATGCAGATCAGTATACATTAGGTACAGGTATGTACCTACCTATCATACGGAGTACATATGTATGTACATACTCCGTACATACATACATACATACGGATACCTATGCGTGCAAGGCTGTGATCCGATCTGGCAAGCGCCTTCCACTGTCCAGCCCTGGGCCAGTGGCAGCCCATCAGACCCAGGAGCTAGAGGACCCAAGAACAAGATTCCTTGCTGGTTCCCACCGCGGCCCCCCCCCCAGCCAGGTACCTATCATTTTGTTTTTGCACTGCCTCATCAACCTTTCGCCTAATGCGGTACAATAGGTCTGCAGTACTGCAGCTCTGTCAACCTCACATTGCTCTCTGTGGTGCCACCAGTCACTCTGCCAGCCGTTGCTCCTCGCTAGAGCGTACACTCCTTCGACCCGGCTTTGATTTCCTGCTTTCTTGTTTATTGCTTGTCAATTCTCATGCGCATCCTGCCGTAAACACTGCTGATAGCCCAACGAGTCTTCCGCCACCCGTTCCTTTCGCTCCTCAAGGACCCGTGGTTTTGCGGCCCCTACGACATCTTGCAAACCGTATAAACATATTCACGCCGCTGCCTTGTCGTATCGAATCTCGCCATCTACGAGACTACGACTCACGATTTCGAAAGCCCACAGCTTTCTCTGAAACCCATCACCGCCATCTTACGTACCGCACGATCGCCCGCACATAATCGCCCCCTTTTCGCTGTCGCCACTTTTCTATCCGCCTGCTGCCTCCCTCGAGGCAGCTGTGTATTTGCGAGGATGCCCGATGGCGACGAGATGGAACATGCTCCATCTAGTCAAGCTGGAGGCCGAAGGCGAGCGTATGTGCCTCCAAACTATTCTTCCATAGTTGCAAACATGGCACGAGTTTGCTCTGATGGCTGATGTTTTTTTTTCGTATTACTCTATAACAGACCTGCCATCAACATCGACACTACCCTCGTAGGTCCGAGCAATGACTCTGGCAACAGTGCCGACCTGTCTCGCGAGTCACAGGAACCACAGCAGGCCGCGACGTCGCCTACTACGTCGCCCAATAGATTCAACGATGACGCTGTTAGCCCAACTACCGTTGTTGACCAGCCTCCCTTTGGCTTCAGCAGTCATCCTCGATCGGAACTCCCCGCAGATTCTTCCTTCGACAGCCGCGAAGGCAGACCTACGAGCCCGCACAACGTCTCAACTCCCATCTTAACGCGGTCGAATGATCCAGGCATGGCTTTCTTGTCTGTGCCCAACAAGACGCGGGAAAGACAGCCCTCTCTCGACTCAATCGAAGGTGCACGATCCGTCACATCCCATGGAGAAACTACAGTAGTTGCTTCAAGCTACACAGACAACTTCAAGGCCGGCGGCAACGAAAAGGTCATGAAAGACGAAAAAGCATTGGCTCCCGATACTGGAACTGAAGACGACTTCCAGGTGGCAAATAACCCCTTCGCGTTCACGCCCGGACAGCTAAATAAGATGTTCAACCCCAAAAGCTTGCCCGCCTTCTTTGCTTTGGGAGGCTTGCGAGGCCTTGAAAAAGGTCTGCGGTCGAATCGCAAGACAGGCTTGAGCCAAGATGAGACCCAACTGGATGGACAAGTCTCGTTTGCAGAGGCAACAGCAGAGAAACAAAAAAATGAGCCTGCCGACGGCGGCGCAATGAACAAGACGCAGTCACACCAGGCTCCAGGGGGCGACGCCTTTGCCGATCGCTATCGGGTTTTCCGCGACAATCGTTTGCCGGTGAAGAAGGGGAAGAGCCTACTTCAACTCATGTGGATTACATACAACGACAAGGTGCTGATTCTGTTGTCCATTGCTGCTGTCATCAGTCTCGCTGTTGGACTTTACCAAACGTTTGGCACAGAGCACGCTGCTGGCGAGCCCAAGGTCGAATGGGTTGAAGGAGTCGCCATCATTGCTGCCATCGCAATTGTCGTCATTGTCGGATCTTTGAATGACTACTCTAAAGAGCGTCAGTTTGCCAAGCTCAATAAGAAGAAGCAAGATCGAAATGTCAAAGTCGTTCGGTCCGGCAAGACGATGGAGCTTTCCGTCTTTGACATTCTGGTCGGTGACGTTGTTCACCTCGAGCCCGGCGACTTGGTTCCGGTAGATGGTGTCCTGATAGACGGCTTCAACCTCAAGTGTGATGAATCACAGACCACGGGCGAGTCCGATATTATCCGGAAACGACCCTCGGACGAAGTCTATGCCGCCATTGAAAACCATGAGAGCCTGAAGAAGATGGATCCTTTTATCCAGTCCGGCGCGCGCATCATGGAGGGTGTTGGCACGTACATGGCCACGTCGACGGGTATTTTCTCGTCGTACGGCAAAACGCTCATGGCCCTCAACGAAGATCCGGAGATGACGCCACTGCAGGCAAAGCTCAACGTGATTGCCACCTACATTGCCAAATTGGGTGGCGCTGCCGGCCTTCTGCTATTCCTCGTTCTCTTCATTGAGTTCCTCGTGAAGCTTCCCAAGCTCCCTGCCTCGGTTACTCCTGCGCAAAAAGGACAAAGCTTCTTGGAAATATTCATCGTCGTTGTCACAATCATTGTCGTGGCTGTTCCGGAAGGACTGCCTCTTGCTGTCACGTTGGCTCTTGCTTTTGCCACCACCCGCATGCTCAGAGACGCCAATTTGGTTCGTCACCTCAAGGCTTGTGAGGTCATGGGAAATGCTACGACGATATGTTCCGACAAGACTGGTACCTTGACTCAGAACAAGATGCAAGTCGTGGCCGGAACCGTTGGCTTGGATCACCGTTTCGGCAACACCCGGCAAGGCTCACCGCAATCTGATACGGAAGACAATGAAGGCTCGATTGATGACGTTCCCGAGATCTCGCCCGCCGAACTAGCCACATCGCTCAGCACCCCCGTCAAAGACCTACTGCTCAAGTCCATCGCTCTCAACTCGACTGCTTTCGAAGGGGAGGTCGACGGCGAGAAGACCTTTATCGGGTCCAAGACGGAATCTGCCCTCCTACTCTTCGCCAGAGCGCATCTGGCCATGGGCCCTGTGAGCGAAGAACGCGAAAATGTCACTAAGCTACAGCTGATTCCGTTTGACTCTGGCCGTAAATGCATGGGCATCGTCATTCAGCTTCCGCAGGGAGGTGCCAGACTTCTTGTCAAGGGTGCATCGGAAATTCTTCTCGCCAAGTGCACGCAGAAGCTAAATGATCCGTCCTTGGACGATGCCGTTGCACCTTTCGAAACTCGCGACCCTCAGACGATCAGCCGGCTCATTGAAACCTACGCCACTCGCTCGCTGCGCACTATCGGTATTTGCTACAAGGACTTCGAGGTGTGGCCACCCAAGACCGCTCGCCGAGGAGAGGGCGGCGGCAACGATGTCGAATTCGACGACGTTTTTCACGACATGGTCTTTATCGGTTTGGTGGGCATCCAGGATCCTCTCCGTGAGGGAGTGTTCGACTCTGTCAAGCTCTGCCAAAAGGCTGGCGTTGTTGTCCGCATGGTCACGGGAGACAATGTTCTGACAGCTCAGGCCATTGCCAAGGAATGCGGTATCCTCCAATCTGACAGTGTTGTCATGGAGGGACCTCGTTTCCGCAATCTCAGCAAACGTGAACAAGAAAGGATCATCCCCAAGCTTCACGTGCTGGCGCGATCCAGTCCCGAAGATAAACGCATTCTGGTCAAGAGACTCAAGGACAAGGGCGAAACCGTGGCAGTGACGGGAGATGGCACCAACGACGCCCCAGCCCTGAAGATGGCTGATGTGGGATTCTCCATGGGTATTGCCGGCACCGAAGTTGCCAAGGAAGCTTCTGCCATTATTCTCATGGACGACAATTTTGCCAGCATTGTCAAGGCGCTCAAGTGGGGTCGCGCCGTCAACGATGCCGTCAAGAGGTTTCTGCAGTTCCAGCTCACCGTGAACATCACGGCCGTCGTCTTGACCTTTGTCACGGCTGTTTCCAGCGATAGCCAGAGCTCCGTATTGACGGCCGTCCAGCTACTCTGGGTGAACCTCATCATGGATACTCTTGCTGCCCTGGCCCTTGCTACCGATCCCCCGCAAGACAGCGTCTTGGATAGGAAGCCCGAGCCCAAAGGGTCATCCATCATCTCTGTGACGATGTGGAAGATGATTCTCGGTCAGGCTCTTTACCAACTCGCCATCACGTTCCTCCTCTACTATGGAAGCCCCAAGGGTATTCTTCCTCTCCCCGGTCCCAACGATATTCCCGATCCCGGTCAGATCAATACATTGGTCTTCAACACTTTTGTGTGGATGCAGATCTTCAACCAGTGGAAGTAAGTCTTTTGCACACCTTGTTACGTAGCTGTCGTGTAGTACAGATACTGACTTGACAATTCACAGCAATCGACGGCTGGATAACAGGTTCAACATCTTTGAGGGCCTCAGCAAGAATTGGTTCTTTATTGGCATCAGCGCACTCATGTGCGGTGGGCAGATTCTCATCATCTTCGTCGGCGGGGCTGCTTTCCAGATTGCCGATGCCCCTGCGGAGTCGGATAGGAACGGCACTTTGTGGGCTATAGCCCTTGTCCTCGGCTTCATCTCTATCCCCGTCGGCGTCATCATCCGCCTCATTCCCGACTGGATCATCCTGGCCATGGTGCCAGGCTTCATCAAGAACCGAAGCCATGGTGTGCCTGGGCTGACAGTCTCTGACGAGGAAATGAACATGTATCCCGAACCACTGGCCGATATCCGAGACGAGCTCAACTTCCTGCGCCGCATGAAGGGAGGCCGGCTGAATAACCTCAAGTTCGCGATTCAGCACCCCAAGGAGATTATCATGCAGCGCTCACGAAGCCCGTCCCACTCGCGGTCCAACTCTGTGCATGCGCCGCAGACGCCCACGCGGGAGGATAGCTTCGGGTCACCGTGTGCGACGCCTGATTCGCGTGCCCGGTCTAGGTCTAACCGATCGCGATCCAACTCGGCGTTAGGGGCTCCAACCGTCATGGCGGGTATTGTAGCGGCGGGTATCGCAGCTGGATGGCAACCTCGGGGACGGCCGTCTGCCGAAGAGAGGGAGAGTCGTGAGGGAGGAGCCAGTGTGGATGATACGCGGCGGGAGGTGTTTGGGGAAAAGAAGCAGGATGAAAAGTCGAGAAAGTCGGGGGAAAGGTGATGTGCGGAAGTAGCAAGCATTTGGGGTAGCGATTTGAATGGCCTGTCGTATTTTTTTGGCTTCTTTGATATTTTTGTGTTTTTCATCTTTTTCCTCCCTTTCCCCCCTTTTGTTTCTTCTCATAGGGATTTTTCTTCCGCGCGTCCCTTCCTTTCTTTGACGGCACCCTTCTTCTTTCGTTTCTCTTGACTTTTCATTCTTATTTGGCGCTTATGATATAGGAAAGCAGGAGGTGTTCTATGCCCATTCTACAAAACCAAGCAAATCGCTTTTTTGCTGTTGTTCACGATTGGCATTTTTTTCTTTTACTTCAATGACGTTGTTAGCTTGTGGGGACGGCTTTCTCGGATAGGCAGGGTTGTCTCTTCACACTCATGGGGGGGAAAATCCGGCACGAAGTCGAGTTTTCTTTTGCGTTTTTATTTTTTTTCGGTTGCTTTTTGCAGCACAATTATATCCATATCAATCTTGAATGATAGTTCGATGAAGTTTAGTCGAAAGTGCGAGGGAGCATGCATTTGCGCGTTGATGTCTTTGACATCGTACATATAGATAGATGATGAGTCAGTTCGTGAGCATCATTTGTTCGTGATGCTTGGCTTAGGTACTGTACATACATATATGATATGTCTGGTTACTTACCTAAGAGGTAGCCAACGCCACATCATCCAACATGGCTAATAAATAACTCCCGAGCGGAGAATGGCTGAGTGAACTCATTCACATCTCCAGACTCTGCATAGGTATTTACTCTGTCTAATTTCCTCTCGCGTGCTTTGCTAGTCACCATCCTGATCTGTTCCGAACTTCAACTTCCGCATCGATTACGCCAAGTCGATGGTTGAGGCCGAATTTGTTGTCTTGATTGCGACGCACGAGCCCAATCGGCACGATCTACGGAGTAACAGGAGACCCATCTTTAAACCCGGAATACATAGCTCCTAGCCCGGCCCAGCCGTCCAGTCCAGTGCCATTTTGTATTCTACATTGTATTTTCCACTGCCTGGTTGGGCTTCTGCGTGCTTCTGCGTCTCTCTTCACTGGTCAGTGCTGGGCCCTGGCTTTCCTGCTTCTTTTGAGGTCGCCTTGCTGGGGATCTGGAACGCAGAGAGCCCCGAGTTGGACTGCTTTCCTGGGGCCTGTGACGCGGGCTTTTACTTAGGACGCGGGTTTGATTGCGACACGGACTTGGAATCTCGCCAAACCGTCTTGATTTGTTCTTGATTATTAAAGGGTCGCGTAACACCTAATACTCAGACCAATAACGGCGACAACAGCGCCTCTTCCCCTCAATAGGTACCTACAGTACATACCTACCTGATACCACTCGTCGTGGCCTGGGCCAGGAGTCGGTTACCCTCCCGACAGTCTCTTTTGAGTCTTGACTGATCAAGAGAGTCATGGACTCAACACCAACTCCACAGGAGACGATGAAGTGTCCTTCGACGAGCCGTGCCAATGCCTCGCGGCGAAAAGCTGAGTCGGGCGCGTTGGGCGACTCGGATGGCGACGCCAGCGCCGCTGCAGGCAAAGCAGTCGCTGTCGACGTGCTGTCTGAGGCGGGAGACGGAGAGGCCGATGCGCCCGAATCATGGGAGACGGAGTCACTCTGCGAGGATGTGCTGGAGGAACTCCTGAAGGATACGATCAGTGTGGATGAGAGTAAGTTTCCATCCCGATGTGAGATGAATCGAGAGACTAAAGCCATCTACCAGCTGCCGCCGCATCATCCTCATCATCTTTATCATCATCAGCTTCAGCTTCAGCTTCAGCGTCAGCGTCAGCGTCAGCGTCAGCGTCATTGTCATCGTCATCGTCCCTTCCCTCACCCTCATCATCGTCGTCATCATCAGACATGTGTAGCCCCTTGGAGGCCACCCGACTTCGCCGGGAACTGCGCGACCAAGGCCCCGCCGTCTTCTGCCAGCGGACCGTGGATTGCGGGCGATACACGGCCAAGAAGCTCCTCACAGCCTTCGGCATCAAGCCGCCGGCCTTTCTTGAGGGCGAGTCCGACGAGGCCTACTTCGACCTGCTCTCTCTGGCCATCTCGCGCGAACTCTCCAAGCGCGAAAAGCTGAGCGCCTACAACACGGTCGATGACGCCGTACGTCTCCTAACGCAGTGCAGCAACATCATCGTCATCACCGGCGCCGGCATCTCCACGTCGCTGGGCATCCCCGACTTCCGCTCCAAGGGCACCGGCCTGTATTCCAAGCTGGAGCACCTAGGCCTCGGCGACCCCCAAGAGGTTTTTGACATCAACGTCTTCCGGCAAGACCCCTCCATCTTCTACTCGGTCGCCAAGGACATCATCCCCGCCACTGACCGCTACACGCCCACCCACAAGTTCATCGCCATGCTGCATCAGCGCGGCAAACTACTCACAAATTACTCCCAAAACATTGACAATCTTGAAGTCAAGGCTGGCCTTCCCAAGAACAAGCTCATCCAGTGCCACGGCTCCTTTGGCACCGCCACCTGCGTCCAGTGTCGCTACCAAACAAACGGCGAGGCCATCTTCCCCGAAATCAAGGCCGGCCACATCCCGCGCTGTCCGCGCTGCATCCAGTCTCTAGACAGCCCCCATGGCTCCAACAAGAAGAGGAAGCGCTCCTCCGCGGGCGCCGGTCCCAGCAACAGCAACAGCAACAGCAAGCGGTCTCGCCGTCGTCGCGGCGGGCGTCACCCCTCATCACAAGCACAGCGATGGTGCGACGACACCTCCGACTCGGATGATGACCTCCCTGAGCCCCCCCTCACCGCGGGGGTCATGAAACCAGACATCACCTTCTTCGGAGAGGCCCTGCCAGACGAGTTCTCCGAGCGCCTCACCAGACACGACCGCGACAAGGTCGACCTCGTCATCGTGATTGGGACGTCCCTGAAAGTATCGCCCGTGTCGGAGATTGTCAGCTTTGTGCCGCAGCATGTGCCGCAGATTTATGTCTCGCGTGAGCCAGTCACCCATGTGGAGTTTGATATTGATCTTCTTGGAGACTGTGATGTTGTTGTTGCGGAGCTGTGTCGTCGGCTTGGGTGGCCGATGGTGCATGATATGCTTCCTGCGGCTGGGGAGCAGACCGTGCGGGTGAGCGCTGGGGAAGGTTGTGCGAGTAGGCATGTCTTTGAGGCTGTCGAGACGGCGGTGGCTACCGCTGCTGCGTCTGCAGCTGAAGCTGAAGCTGAATGTGTAGCCGCTCCGACATCCGTGTCTGCTTCCGGGGAAGATGGAGTTTCGGCGTAAAAACGATACTGCTAAGACGGTCTGGGAGTCCAGATTTTGTTTTGGCTCCATTACATGAAAACTTACGATGCCTCGTTTTTACTCGCGCTCCTAGTTGTACAATTGGCTGCTCGACTCGGTCCACGTACACATGCCCTCGAATTTCCCTCCCGAGCCCCGACAGTATCTCACGTGAGCTTTTCTTTCTTGTCATTCGCAACACATACATAGCGCACGGCAGGTCCTGCTTCTCTTTTAGCTCAACCGTCTCAATCATGTAGATACATAGACATGCTGCTGGCTTGTCATGTTTCGTCTGGGGGCTGTACATTCACATAGCAATTTCTTTATTCGTCCTTTCTTTTTCACGGGGTATGAGCTCGATTTTTTTTTTTTTTTGAAGGCGCATCTTCTTTTTGGTATCGAGCGCTAGCTTGGCCTTACAGGCCTTTCATCAACGGCCCATGATAATACATCTCCATTTTGTATATTTCTTCATACGTAAACTTACAACTAGATCTTCTTGCATCTATTCATTAGGTAGTCAGCCTGTTGTATCGTTTTAGTGGCGTTTCGCATCGCTGAGAGCATTGTATGCCCATTGGACTGGATTCACAGACAAGAAAATTGGTGCGGGCGGACAACTTATTGGCGCCATGCTCGTATGGTCTAGATAGAAATTTCAAATTGCACTGCGTCATCTTTCACGGCATTAGGAATCTTCAGGGCACTCCAAACACTCACGAGTCATGGGTATATAGTCTTGCAATGCCATGTCATCTTCTTTCTTGTCTTTATTCTTCTTCATCCCAATGTGACTTTTGGCAAAAATCTTATTTACGAAAGCAAAAATAACAACATGGCTCTTCAGCTATCTGCAGTTGTATTCCATTATAATATCTAACACACTCCCACGTCATCATAGAGGCATATAATCCCGTTATATCAAACTCTCGTACCGATCCAGCCCCGACTTCTGCTGGCTCGTAGTCGTGTATGAGATGCCTGCACCACTCGCCTGCTGGGCCGTCCCAGGAGGTTGTATAGCAGTAGTGGTAGCAGACCAACTCGTCTGTGACGACATGGACGGCGGCGGCTTGATGCCAAAGCTCCCTTGAGAGGCGCTGGGTGAAAACGCGCCACCGGACGGAGGAGGGGGGATCGAAAAGGACGAGTTTCTTGATGAAGGACTACCACTGGTGCCCACTCCTGGCCGGCTCTGGCCAAGGGACATGCTGGAAATGGAGCTTCTGTTTGGGCCACCAAAGCTGGCACCCGAAGCAGTGGGCGTATTTGCCAACGACGACGACGAAGACGACGCAGTCCATGGATTAGGTGTTTTCGCGGCTGTGGCGGACCAGTTGATTGAGGAAGGAGGTTGCTGGGGGGCGGGAGGCGGTTGAAACGCGGATGTCCGTGTCGTGGGCTGTAGCGGCTGGCTGTATTGTGTGGAGGATGGTGCAAGAGCTTCGAACCGAGCGAGGTCCGGCGTCACGGTCCGGTAACTAGCATGGTTGCCCAAGGACGATTGTTGTGAGAATGATGATGAGGATGTCGCTGCTGTGGCTGCTGTTTTCGTCGCAGAACCCGTCGAAGTTTGTGTGGACCACGAGAAAGATGGTGCCGTGGGTGTGCTGGCAGGGGATCTGGCACTGGCCATGACGGAAGATGTCGTTGTGCTTGCTCTTGCTGGTTCGTCCCAGCTAGAAAAGCCGTTGTTGTCGCTGTTTGACGATGCGGAGACTCCAGCCCCCTTACCCTTGACTAATGCCTCAAAGTCATCCACGTTGCCGCCGGCGCTATTGCTGTTGCTATCAAATCCCGTTCCAGTGACGCCTCCAAAACCGAGGAAATCCTCATTGGGGCCCGCTACCCCGGCCTTGGCTGTACCCGAAAGCTCCTGAAGTTTCTTGACCTGCTCGTCCTCGACTCTCCGCGAGAGGCTCTTGATGAGTTCCATGAACATCTGGAACTGCTTCAGATCAAGCAACGGACCCAGACTCATGCTCCATAGAATAGGCAGGATATCCATGGCGACGAAATCGGCGTCGGCGACCTCCCCAACGATGCGCAGTACATTGAGAGCCGCCAACATGACGGCGGGCTCCTTGGTCTTGATGGCTCTGACCAGAGGCACAATCTTCTCCTGCATGGTGTACTTGTCCAACGCGCTGGACGAGGATGTCTTTTTCTTGTTCTCCATGAGGCCATTGAGACCATCGTCGGGGGCTGCATTGGTAGAGCCGCCGCACAGAATAACAAAGGCGTGGAGGCCACGGACTTTGATGGCCAGACTGTTTGT
Source organism: Claviceps quebecensis (assembly GCA_004016085.1). Taxonomy (NCBI): domain Eukaryota; kingdom Fungi; phylum Ascomycota; class Sordariomycetes; order Hypocreales; family Clavicipitaceae; genus Claviceps; species Claviceps quebecensis. Next base: position 47,905 of record QEQW01000058.1, read on the forward strand.
CCTGCTGAAGACGGCGGCTACGACGGGGAACAGCTCGTTCTTGATGGTGCTAAAGTCCAGGACGGGAAGAACGGACGGCAGGGTTCGCAGCGCAGAGTCCACGATGGAATGGGTGGGACAGTCAATGGCGGCTAGGATGACAGGCAGGATATCTGATGAACAGTTAGATGCGGAGGAAGAAAATTTGCCGAAACTCCGAGAACAAGGAAGGCAAAGGGAAGACGTGATGGAAGAAGGGAAAAGAAATTAGAGAGAAAGACAGGGACAAAAAGAGAAGGGGACCGCGGAGAATACTGACCGTCCTTGAATTCCTTTCCGGACGAGTTGTCTGCGGCTAGCGATAGATTCTCCAAAAACACCATCAACCCAGCATCTCGGGCCGCATCCTTCTCCTGCCTTTGTTTCGCATTGACCACAAATATTTCTTTCAGCATCGGACGGACCTTGTCCCCAAAAATACGGCGAGCAAACGGTAGCAGCTCAAGAATCTTAAAAATATTCTGCAGAATCAACGACAACAGCTCCTTGTCTTTGAGCTCGTCCAACAAGGCCGGCAGGATCTTTTTCTCCATGACAGACTTGGGGAAGGAGGGAAGAACTTTGTTCAGCCCTCGCATAAACTGCGACTTCTCGCTCGAGGTCTTGGCTGGAAAAGAGTCCAGAAAGCGTATCGTCGACACCAAGACATTGTCGAAATACTCGCTCTGTTGAAACTCACGGGCACTCATTCGCTGAGCGGGTCTCCTGGTGATGAGTCTCGGCAAGACGTGATGGACCAATTCCTTGGGCAGAGGGCGAGAGGATAAAAATCCGTTGGATGAGGATGGCACGGTGGACGAGGAGGAGAATAGCCTCTTGTATGAGGATAGGCTGCCGTGACATTCGAGCGGAGACTTGTGCGGTGAGTTGTACAGTGCTATGGACAACAAGCCGAGGGAGAACATGTCTGCTGCCGACGTCAGGTTGCTGTCCATGACGAAGTCTGGCGACGTAAAATCGAGGTTTAGTTGGGCAAACTTGGGCAGTCGCGGGTCAATATTGAGCACTTCTCCCAGGCTTATACCCTGGATCGACGTGGGCTTCGTCGAGCCATCGGCCGGAGTACAGAACGACAGACCGCTCAGCTTCCAATCGGACTGGTCGCATGGTTAGCAAGCTTGTTGGGTGCGTGCCGGAGCTGGCGGTGTTGGAGCCGTCCACCGACCTGGACAAACAACTTGCCTTGGAATTGATGAGCACAGCGTCCGGGGTCAGATTGCCGTGAACGAGACCAGCGTTCTCGTGCAAGAACTCCAGTGCCTGGCTCACCTGGAGCAGGCCTTTTTGGATCTCCAACTCGTCGATCTCGAGCTCCCGCCTCCGTCGAACGCCATCCGCATCCTCTGTGACAAATCGGCTTGCTCGACCGCCAGATCGTTCTTGATCGTCCTTCTCTTGCAATAGACTCGAAAGCGACGCGGAGACAGGCTCCGTCGCGAACTGTAGCCCTCCGCCTCGCGTTTCCTCTACGGGCTCGACCAGTTCCAAGATGGATGGATGGCGGAGCTTCGCCAGGCTCGAGGCTTCCTTCTTTAATCGCTCGACCACTTCATCCACGCTGCGCCTGAAACCGGAGGCACTGGAACGACCCAGCGAGTTCCCATGGGATTCGAGCGCTTTTCGATCAAATACAAAGACGCTGCAGGCTTTGCCCGTAGATCTCTTTTTGGCGTCGTAGATCTTCCATGGCCCAGCTGTCGATGTCGGGGTCGAGGCAATAGAGTAGTTCGCTGTGATGTTTGTTGCAGAGATGGACTTGAGCGCCGAGGAGAACATTGTGCGAGAGTATTATGGTAGTCGGTGCGATTCAGCACCTCGTGATGGCATGTCGTCGAGCCGGCAAGGGCAGGGGGGTTGGTGATGCCGATGTGAGGCCAAAGAGCTCGTAAAGCTACTTTTCTGGGAGCAGCACCAGTAGTAGGGCCGACAACAGGGCGACAAAGGAATGTTAGCTTGTCCTCGACAAAGCGCGTAGTTTGCGACAGATGGAGCGTTGACGAGATGCCAGTCATAGACCAGGGTACAGTAGATCGCAAAGAGAAGGTCCCTTTGCCGGAATCTCAGGTGGCTTCCCGGGAGCTGACGCCCCGGCCCCCAATGACGCTGGAGCTGAAGCCTCGTTGGCCAGATTTGCCGCAGCTGCACCGCTGCAGTTCTCTTGTGGAATCTCACCAAGTACACTTTCCTACCCGGTAGCTTGCGCCGACTCGGCACGCTTACTGTCGGTTCTGACACGGGCCAAGACTCTCAGGGGAGCAATTGGCCAGTCGCAATCTGGCCGATCAAAAATCAAAACGTCGTGTAACTTCGAACTTGGCTCATCCCTCCGGTACCGGTCACCCTAATAATGCTGCTCTGAGACTCCAAGTGGCCCGACTTCCTTCCTCTCCTTGCTTGTTGCTCATTGCATCACAACTCATCGCAGCTCGAGATTCATGCTACGTGGTTCGCATCTTCCCAACAAGCCATCAGACACTTGAACCCGTAGCACACTCCGTCAGCTATTGCCCGAACACGCAACCGGTCCCGCGACTTCACAAAGATCCCAGGATGCGCTCCGCACGTCTTGCGCGGACTGCCGTCTGGGCCGCCGTCAGCTCCTCGCGGAATGTTCAAGCTGCTCGCCCGTTTCGCTGCTTCAGCGTCAAGGCCGAGGCGGCTTCAGATGCCAAGCAAAAGGCCCTGGATCCCAGCAAGCTCACCATCACCCAGACGAGTAGCCCTAAGAAGCTGAGCAAACCCGAGACCCTGGTCTTCGGCCGAGAGTTTACAGGTATGCCTCTATATCAGTCACAGCCTCCAACAAGACTTACTATAAGAACACGTCCACCCACTAAAATAGTACTAACAAGTCCATTCCGAAAGACCACATGCTTGCCGTTGAATGGACCCAAGAGGATGGCTGGCTCGACCCAAAAATCACCCCCTACCAGAACCTCTCTCTGGATCCGGCCACCTGCGTCTTTCATTATGCCTTTGAATGTTTCGAAGGCATGAAGGCGTACAAGGACAAAGACGGCAAAGTTAGACTGTTCCGCCCCGACAAAAACATGGCTCGCCTGAACAAGTCGGCAGCTCGTATCGCCCTGCCCACCTTTGAACCTACGAGCTTCATTGAGCTCATCAGCAAGCTCACCCAACTTGACTCACGGTTCATCCCCCACCAGCGAGGATATTCCCTCTATCTTCGACCCACCATGATTGGTACGCAAAAGACCCTCGGTGTTGGCCCTCCTGGTTCCGCTCTGCTCTATGTCATTGCTTCTCCCGTCGGTCCTTATTACCCCACCGGATTCAAGGCCATCTCACTGGAAGCCACCGACTACGCTGTCAGAGCCTGGCCCGGTGGTGTAGGCGACAAGAAGCTGGGCGCCAACTACGCCCCGTGCATCGTGCCTCAGCTTCAAGCCGCCAGCCGTGGCTATCAACAGAATCTCTGGCTCTTTGGTGAGGAGGAGTACGTCACCGAGGTCGGCACAATGAACATGTTCGTGGTCATCAAGGATAAGAGCACCGGCCAGAAAGAGCTCATAACCGCCCCTATAGATGGCACCATCTTGGAGGGAGTTACGCGAGACTCCGTCCTGACATTGGCGCGCGAGCGTTTGGTCCCAGAGGGATGGAAGGTTACCGAGCGCAAGTACACCATGCGGGAGCTGTACGAAGCTTCTCAGGAGGGTCGTTTGGTGGAAGCATTCGGCTCTGGCACTGCTGCCATTGTCAGCCCCATTAGAGCGATTGCCTGGAAGGGCAAACACGTGGATTGCGGACTGAAGGAGACTGAGGAGTCTGGCGAGACGGCCCTGCGCATCAAGAACTGGATAGAAGCTATTCAGTATGGTGAGGAGGAGCACGAGTGGAGTGTGCGATTAGCTTGAGTAGCACAGACGAAGTCTAGCACGGGTACAGATGCTTCGTGCGAAGGGTGCATAGAAGCCGTATTTAGCATGCATCGATGCAGAATGTCATTTACGTAGCACCTACATTATGCCATTGGATGACGTTTCAGGCGCAGTGCCATTTCCGTTTGCCGGATTTGGGCATTGGACGACCGCCAAATCCCTATAACAAGACGCGGCAGCAGCGCCAACAAGTCCAAAGCAAAAGATGTATTTCGTCGAACCATTCGAGTGTCTACCTTGCCCAAAGGAGAAAAATGAAAAGGACCCATAACAAGAGGACCCTGAAACATATACATGCTGGCAATTCGACGCCTAGTGTGAAAGCTTCAGCCTCAACCTCGGCCGCGGCCTTCCACCCCTCCCATTTTCATCATGTATCTCAACCACCAAGTCCACGTGCTCCCTAATCCTTCTTCTCTCCTTCAACCGGGAATGGGTCGGGCAGAATACCCTCGGCTTCTAACCGCCGGCGCGCCTCCTCGAGAGCCCATGTAGATATACTGTATTCGGATGTATTAGCGAAACTAATTCCTCACATTTGACTCTTTCTCCCGCGATCTCTGCGAGAACTTGGCATAGTCCAAGTCCCCTCCACACATCGTGCCGCCCACGAATACCATCGCCACATAGGGCAGGAGGCAATTACCTAGTGTCGGGCATGTACGCATAGGCAATACCGGCAATAACCATGCTTCCGATGAAAGCTCGCATGGGCCATTCCCAGCCTTCTTGCTCGTACTTCTCGCCGGGCTTAATGCCAAAGAGCCAACCGGTGGGCGGGTCGAACCGTGATTCGTCTCCGTGACCGCCGCCTTGTCGTCGCGTGGACACGGAGAGGTGTCTCATGGCGAGCGGTTGGCGAGCGCATCGCATCGCTCGCAGTGGCGCGAGGGCATTTCGGATAACAGCCATGACTTCGCGGAATGGCTCGTGATCGGGGTTTCGTGGGATGTGGGCTTGTCGTGCCTCAATGGCTGAGGCTCTGACGTGTTGAGGTTGGTAATGTAGATGAGAAGCAACTGTTCGCTCGAAGACGGACCCCCCAGGGCCCCCACCCTCGAGGCAAATTTCGTCACGTGACACAGAATGTTAACTTCACCCCCCCTCTGTGTCGGCGCTCCGACGTACCTACCTAGGTAGACGGTGTCACTTGTCTGATTCGTTGTAACTTGTACGACACGCCATGAAGCCGTTCCCGATTCCGCCTCCGCGTCCCGAGTAATAAGTTAATAACGCAGACATGTTTCAAGGTATTGTATTTACCCTGCATGGAAGCACATGATCCGCCTTCTTGAGGACGTGACTGCTGCCCCGACGCTAAAGGGGGGCGGAAGCTGAATATGGATCCAAATGAAAGGTGTACGACGGGTCTCTCCAAGGGCAGTGTTAGAAGAAGGCATCAACATGAGATAGACCAAGAGGAAGATGAGGTCTGCACGTCCTCCAAGCCAACATATCTCGACGAGCCGCAACGGCCACATTATGGAAGCCGACGCAGCTCCACCATGAGCATCGCTCAGATCAACCAGGTCCTTTCGGACAATGACTTGGAGGTTGATATACACGGCGCGTCCGAATTTCGAGACGGCCACTTTGATGCCAACTTCTTGCGGCCTTTCAACATATATTCAGATGATCTTCTGGTCAAAGCCCGAGACACCCTTTCACGAGACTTCAAGAGGCGTTCGCCCTTGAAACGTTTCCTCCCAAGGCAAATGCATCGATTGGGCTCCGTGTGTCACCAAATAGCGACTACCGAAGCAGGAATTCGATTCTTGAAAACGTTTCTGGCCTACTTGATCGCGTATATGATGTGTCTGGCTCCGAGCATAAGAGACTGGCTCGGCCGCCACCACTATATGATTGTCGTCTCCGTGATTCTCAACCATCCAGCTCGAACGATAGGAGCCCAGATTGAAGGCACTATCCTGACGATAATAGGCACTGCCGTCGGCTTGGGCTGGGCGGTCCTGGGCTTGCTGCTGTCCACGTCTACTTTAGCGGCCAGTGCTGGGTATGGTGGCATTCTCGCCTTGTTCTTTGCCTTATTCATGCTGATCATGACATGGATCCGTGCCTTCTTCATACGAGTCTACCAAGGTGTGCTGTGTGCCGGGATTGCCGTAATTTTCACGACACTCGTAGAAACAGACAGCCGGATCGTCTCGTGGAGCAAGTTGCGTGACTATGCCATACCCTGGCTTCTTGGTCAAGCCATCGCCTTGACCATCAACGTTGTTATAGTTCCAGACGCGGGCGCGAGAGCTCTCGCCACAGCGTTGCACGAATCGCTACTCACTATGCAGGTAAAGTCTGTGCCAGAATGCCAACAATTATCGGACGCAAGTCTTACTTTGGGATTTCTTGGATATCATTTAGGAATCTTTGGAGCCGCAAGAGCAGACCGCAATGATTAGACGTCGCCTGGCTGCAACGTTCGTCGACCTCTCGGAGGCGTGCCGTGATATGCGGAGCAGCCTGACAATCTCTCGGTTTCAGCCGGATCAGGTCGAGCAGCTTCGTAACCGCATGCAAGCCGTCATCCGGGCGCTGCTTTCTTTGCAAATGGAAGTACATGTGCCAGAGTCATCATCGGCCTCAGACGATCAGAGCGAAGTGGATAGTCACTGCGCGGGGAAATTCTCAGCCGCCGAGAGCAATACAATTCTTCATCTCGCGAATAGCTCTCAGTCTGATACAAGTCATGCTGCCCAAGGCACTCGAGGACACCAGTATCTGGACGACCTACAAACTCACACGAGCCATCTACTCTCTTCCATGAAAGAGGCTCTCGGCAACTGTGATGCTGTGCTGATGGACATTTCCGGCTACCGACACCATCTTGGACCAAGTTCGACGATAACCTCGGATCTAGGGCCCGCTCAGAAACAACTCAGACGCACACAAGTTGCTTATGATATTCTTGAGTCTGAGATACTCAACTCTATGCATCAACCTACCTCCCCCCTACATGATGAGAACGAGGTCAAGCTTCTGATTCTCGCGAGATATGTGCGAAAAGCTTCTGCAAACGTGAAGGCCCTCCTCGAGCAAGTCGAGTCCATGCAACAAATCTCAGACTGGCCACGCGTTCACTTTCCCTCGTACCCCATCTGGAAGGCCGTCCATCGAGCGAATGCCCAGGTCCGACATGATTGCGGCGGTCTCACCGCACGGTACTACGAGAAGACATTCGCCGACATTGCCCAATTATTCGACAAGATCAAGTCAACAGAGAGCAAGGCCACATCAGAGACCGTGGAAGGTCTCCAACGAGGAGACTCCCGGCTTCAAAAGACTAGCTCCGCGCGCAAGGACAAGACCGATGGCCTACCCCCCCTCTCAACGCAAAGAAAGCTGCGCTACAAAATCTGGAAGATCCTCTATTATCTTCAGGGGTTTGAAAGCAAGTTTGCTTTTAAAGTCTGCCTCGTCACATCCCTGCTGTCTGTGCCATCTTATCTTCATCAGAGCCGTGCGTGGTGGGATGAGTATGAGGTATGGTGGGCGGTCGTCATGAGCTGGGTCATGATGCAACCGCGTGTTGGAGGAAACATACAAGATCTATTGACAAGATCAGGAGTGGCCGTTCTGGGAGCTTTGTGGAGCGGCTTCGGCTATGCTGCTGGCCATGGAAGTCCCTATGTCATGGGAGTATTCGCCGCGTTATACATGGGCCCTATGCTTTACCAGTATTCACTCAGCTCACACCCGGTTTGTCTTCTCTGTTCTGCTTCTTCTTTTAAAGTTACAGTGCAAGTACATTGAGACGCGCCCACAAACTAATGCGAAAATTCCAGCGATCCGGCCTAGCAGGCTGCCTCTGCTTTACCATCGTTTCTCTCGGCCTTCAAGCCCAGGATGGCGCTCACTCTCCGGCATTGCTGGCCACTCTCAAGGGCCTTTCCTTCTTTGTTGGCATTGTCGTTCCGATACTAGCCAGCTGGGTTCTTTGGCCGTTCGTAGCCCGACACGAGCTCCGAGTCGCGCTCTCATCTACCATGATCTTCATGAGCATTCTCTACCAAAGTACGTACAAGACTGTAGCACAGCACCCTTGAGTTCGGAATGAACCCGGCAATACTCAGTTCAGATAATCTGACGGTCTGCCCTCCCTCCAAAGACGTGGTGGCAAAGTACGTGTATTTCCGCGATGGCAAGGATCCTACCCCGGAAGACGTAGTCAATTCCGAAACGCTCGAAGGTCGACTTAGAGAGGGCTTCGTTAGAATCCGCCAGCTCCTGGTAAGTTCAGCTTCTTTCTATTCACTTACACACACAACAAACACAACACCAAGTCCTATTACTCTAGCCTAGTAACATCAACCAACCATCAAATTCCGCTCTCGGATCCGTTATCCACACCAAAGCTCATATCAGTCTCTAGGTCCTCACACGGCATGAACTCCGCCTCCGCGCTCCCTTTGATCCCCTCCCCTACTCAGCTCTTTCCCACGCCTGCGAGCAATTCTTCGACTACCTCATCACCGTCCGCCAATCCGCCCTCTTCTACAACCCCAGCCACATACGCGACGAACCCATCGCTGCCAAACAACTACTCAGTTACCGTCGCGACGCTGCGGCTCCCGTGCTGGGCAATCTCTACATTCTCGCCGGGGCGCTCCGGTCACAGACAAAAGTGCCTGTACGTAACTGTGTATCTAGGCTGGAAACTCACTCACCAAGCTTCTTTTCTATTACCCTTCCTAATCCAACCGTGACACAGCATTACATGCCCAGCGCAGCCGCGGCCCGGAAAAGACTGCTCCTCAAAACCGACCAAGTGGAACAGCAGATCGCTACACGGGCTCCGCAGGCGGATGCCCGACAACACAAGATCTGGAGCGACGTCTACAGTTTCTCGTATCATGAGAGTCTTACTGGGTGCGTGGCTCAGCTGGAGGAACTTGAGAAATACACAAAGATGATTGTTGGTCAACAGGGGTAAGTGGTCCTCATACAGTCGGACTGAGATACGGAGACACACGAACGGTATTGACCAGTTTCTTTTGTTCTAGGTTTGATGACGAATTTTCCGAGGATGATGAGGAGGATGGCAACGATGAGGAGGGTACCTGACATTGCTGAATGGAATACTGTACTGGAGAGGCAAGTTGAGGAACATCCAGGGTTTAGTAGGGGGATGATAATAGTATTGAGATCCTATGTCGTCGATACCCAATAACTATCTACCTAATAAGCAGCGACTGGAACCGCTTTTCTCGTTCGTACCCATGCGCCAAGACCATACAAAACCGGAAAGCAATTACTTGTCGTAAACACCCATGTACGCGCCATTAGTCATTTCATTCAGAATATCCCTCGTAACAAGCTTCCCCTTTAGCAACGCCCTCTCGCCAATCCTCGCCTTCCTCGGCGACGGACGACGATTCTCCTTACCCTCCACCCCGTTAACGGTAGGCCTCTTTGCAGGCACCTTTTTTGTTGGCGATTTAGGCTTGGGTGTCGTTACAGCAACAGGCATCGGCGTCGTCGAGCCCGGCTCTTCGAAATGATGACTCTCCAAGGCATCTCTCGGTAAATGATAGATCCAATCGCGCTCCTCCATCAGAGATATGAACCGGCTAAGCATGTTCTCCTTCCCGCTATGTTTCAGGGTATTCATACTGCCCACAACTAGTAACTTTGTCTTTGCACGTGTAAACGCCACGTTGATTCTCCGCCAGTCTTTAAGCAAGTCTCCGATATTGCATGACTCGTTACTTCGCACGAGACTGAGCACAATGACTTCTTTGTCGCGTCCTTGAAAGCGGTCCGTGGTGTGCATTTCGACTCCAGCGTAGCATTTTAGCTTCTCCTTCAGGAGGAACAACTGCGCTCGATAGTGCGTCATGACGCCGACTTCTGTGGCTGGAACACCAACTGTCAAGATACTCTCCACCAGTTGTGAAACGATGCGGACTTCTGCGGAATTGACGATGCGCTTTCCATGCGCTTCTTCCCGAGCAATGGGGCTAAGAGTATCGGTATCGACAAATCGTACTCGCGCTTCGCTATCAAGCAAATCGTATAGCCAGCATCGGGATGCACTGGGCCCGGTGCAAAACGATCGTGGAGCTCCGGGTTGAGCCAGCAAAGATGCGTTGTAATGAACTTGACTGAGCGATTTCATATTTGGAATATGGAGTTTCCTTTTTCGCAGCGATTCAGTTCCACATCGCAGTTTGCCTTCATAGATCAAGGTATTACTCAGCGTCATGATATCCTCGCACATTCGATATTGATGTTCGAGGTTCACCACAGCTTCGGGGTGGGCATCAGAAAGCAACTTGAATAAGCTGACATCCAAGCCACCTACGCGAGCTTCTTCATTCTTCACCACCGGAGGCAGCTGGTTGTGATCACCAACAAGTACAAACGAGCGTGCCATTCTGATCGGCCCAGCGCAGATGGGAAGCGTGATCTGCGATGCCTCGTCCACAATACAATAGTCGAATGACCGTTCAAGAAACACGGGGTGGTTAATACCCAAGCAGGTAGTGGCGACGATAGGCGTCTTATGCCAGGCCTCCTTGATTTCTTCAAAAGTCTTCCTCGGCTGTCCTGCGAGATGAACAAATTCTTGCACTTCGGGGTGCACTTTCGCTGGTGCTCCCAAGCGAAGGATGGGGATATTGTCGGATCTCATTTTGAGCAAGATGTTGTCAACCGCGGTATGAGTGTGCGACGTCAGAAGCACAGTCTTGCCCTGAGAAACCAGGGCTCGGATGATGTGTGCAATTGTTGTCGTCTTGCCTGTGCCAGGCATTCCGAGGACCAGAGAATAGTCTTGTGTGCTCATGACTTTCTCAATAGCCCGCCTTTGATCAATGTTGAGTGTTTCTCCGTCTGTTACGGTATATTGCGTCGGAGCTGATTTGAACCTCGGAGGCGCGAGGTCAACAACTAACCGACGTATTTGAGCTGCTGCAGCCACGTCGTTTGCCATAATCTGTACCAGGTTATTTCTGACAGTTGCCATGCCATTGCTAAATTCGTCTTGATCCAAGCGATAGCGAACGGGTGACTTCTTGATCTTCCCCTGGCTCTGTTTTGGACTTGCGCCTTCCTGTGCCACGTCCATGATGCTGGCGAAGACTTGGTTGTCGACTTCATCGAAGCCAGGCTGCCTAATACGCGTATTGTGAAGCCGTCGATCGACTGCCACGCTGATACTTTGTTTCCGAACAGCCGTGACATATCCAATGGCTAATGCAAAGTGTCCTTCTTCGTCCGAAACGACTATAGGTTCACCAGTGCTGAGCTCTGACTCCAAGAAAGAGAATAGTGGTTGATGAATGCGCTTGACGAATGTATAACGGAATCGATTGATGCGGGGGTTGTCTGTGTCCTCAGATGCAGAACCCTCTTCGATGATGACATCTGCGAAGCATCTGGATCGCTTTTCGCGTTCGACGCTGGTCATGGTCCACAACTCGCGCTTCGTCTTCTGACTCTCCTTTTCTTCCTTGGTCAAAAGATTCTCCCACCTTACAAAGAACTCTTGGTGAGCTGGGGTCAGATGCTTCACAAGCTCATCAAACTTTTCATCCATTCCACTGCTCTCGCCGTCACCATTGTCCGCCAAGCGGTGATAGGTAAAACAAGACGTTTTTGCATAGCACTTGCCACACATGTGCTTGCTCTTCAGCATGGGCGGCAACTGAACACTCCTCTCTCGAACATAGCATGCCAGCTGGTTTCGTTGCAATATCATATGCCTGAGCTCATGTTGGATAGCAGGAATCCGCATAGTCTTTGATGTTTCCATGTAGTAGAGAATTCCATAGGCAATATCAATATCGTATCTGTCGGATAAAAGCAGTGTATAAAGTGCTGTTTGCGCCATGTGACTGCTATTTGCATGTCTGCCCGTCTTGACTTCGAATGGGACAGTCAACGTTCGAGATTGGTGGCCATCGCTCATGGTGACTTCAACTGTAGCGTCGATATTGCCTTTGAGACCGTACATGGGCGACCAGACATGTTCTTCGACATCGAGGAGTTTTGTCACGGCCATGTTCGCTTTCTTGCCGTTCCTGTCCTCAACCACCGCGTCGGTCTGGGGTCGTGAAGCTACGAAAGACTTAGCCCAGTAGCTCAATTCGGTCATCTTCGATAACAAGTGCTCCTTTGCACTCGGTAAGCCGACCTTGATCGTGTAAAGGTCCTCTACGTGCTTGTCGCATATTTTATCAATAACGCTCGACAGAAACGGCAAGTCCCATTTGTTTTTTAAGAGTGCTTCCTGGAAAATCTCATGCAGCATCGTTCCGTATACGAGTGGCGGAGAAGCCTCACTGGTGGCTTTTACGCGGTCTTGTAATACGGCTCGACGCATACAGCCAAACGAGTCCGCTACGACCGTAGATGATATTAGCTGGTCGGGATGTAGGATGAGAAGATTCTCGGCATCGTCCACAACGCATTGCCCACGAGCGGAAAACGAGCCGATGACGTGTACGTAGGAATTGCTATGCGCAGGCGTATCGAACCAGGCACCCCGAAGATGCACTGTTCTCGTTGCTTGAGAACCATCGGCTTGGATAATGAGAATCTGCGAGTCGTATTAGCACATGTCCAGCCAGAAACGATATACATAAACACATAAAGGAAGTCCGAACCTTTTCAGAGCGTGTTACTCGATACTTGTCGACGTACTCGCCGGCTAAAACACTTGTTATCAAATACCGTTGGATCGTTTTGGCTTTCTTATGGCTCTACCTTTCTTTTAGTAACTCGAAAATTGTGATAAGTCGATAGCGCTTTGACGTACAGATTGGGGCAGTGCTTCGGCTTGTTGTACCGATTGTGTGGCGGCCAATTCCACAGCATCAAAGTCGATGTCAAGATCGAAGTCATCACCAAACTCCGTGCCAGGGCTGCTTTGTAGCTTCACCGTTTGGTGCGACTCTGCAGAAGACTTCTTTTTGGGGGTGGCGAAATCTTTTTGAGGGTTCGATGACTGTGATTTTGCAGTATCCTGGAACGTGGAAAATTCGAGATCATCATATTCAGCTTTTTCCCTCAGGGTTTCCTGCTTGGACATTACATGCGATTCCCCGGGGGCGTTATCCGGAACACTCGGAGGAGTACTCGGGCCAATGGCATGAAGACTAGCTTCCAGTTCCATGAATGTGTCATCGTCAAAGTCGTCATCTCCGTAGTCAGATGACGACGAAGTTAGTTGAGGTGATGTTCTGCGACAAGTCATAATATTCATCCTTTTCGGCGATTGCCTCCGCTTCGTCGGAGACGGTGATTGCGTCAATCGCTCCTTCAAACATATGGGTTCCGACTCATGTATACTGCTTGTGATTGTATCCAACAAAGCTGTCACGAGTGACGACTTGGATGCTGCTTCGAGGCTGCTACTTTGGCTTCCCGACTTCGATCTCTCAAGCTTCCTCCGCTTGGGCCAGTTGAGCCCGCAGCTGATCGCCCTTCGCAAGTATGCATCTTGACCGCGCCGATGGGTCGCGTCTTTTGACGGCTTCGGAGAGGATGAAATCATGAGTTGTGCGAGGGCAGGATTGGCAGGACCAGTGGGCGTCGTCGCGTTGTCGAGACCATTCATGGAGTACCGATCCCACAGCTCCAGTGTCGGATCCGCGTGTGGAGATTTCAGGGCGTTGGTAAGCTTCTGCACATTCACCGAAGGAGCATTTGTTGTTTCGGCTGCCGGAGATGAGACAGGCGACGAGCTCCTGGCGCGTTTCTTTCCCTTGCGAGGCAGCATAGGCGAGAGAGACACAGCATAAGGCAGATCTTGCTTGTTGTTCCACATCAAGGTGTCCCTCGGCGACGTGTCCTTCTCTTCATCTGCAAGAGCGCCATTTGGCTCGATCAGATCCCTCCAATTGAGTCGCGTAATGGGAGTGACGACGTTGGCATCATGATCAGCCGTTGTCCCAGTGTCATCGTCCGTCTTGCGGGGGGTGCTATGGGCCTCTTTTGCTTCGGAGACTTCGTCCTCTTTTTCTTTTTCGGGCTTGTACTGGAATTTGTTCAATTTGCTCTTGGTGACTTCCGACACGGGCGGCAGGTGGCGAGTTCTTTGTCCTTGAAGATTGGAAGGATGACTATAAGACCGCCGCCATGAGCCGCGGTTCTATCGTCGAGTTAGCGAACCGAAGTTCAAGCACGGACACGAACTTGATGAGTCTAATGTAAACAAGCATGAGGCCAAGTCTTACCGATGAATGGCTTACACGCTCAGAGCATGTTTTCTGGAGCGGCATAATTGGTAAGTCAGCTTGATCTAGTTTATTGTCAAATAGAGGTCATCTGAATGAAGTACGAAATTAGTGTCAAAAGAATAGACAGACGAAGTGTGCATGTGGGCATCGTACGCTAACGTTGCTGACTTCTCCAAGCCTCAAGGCATTGACGAGTTCAGGAAGACGCGTTTATTAGTCGCTTACAGATCGCGTCCCTGGCTGCCCGCTAAGGTAGGTAGGTACAAGTTTACAACTTACACGACGCGACCGACCCTTGTCATGCGGCCCATACCCAATCAGGTTGCCCCACTCCCCCGAGTACGGAGTACATACTCCGTACATAGGTATGTACTCCGTAGGTACTTATGTACCTGTACATAGGTATGTACTACATACCTAATGTATGTACATAGGTATGTACTACATACCTAATGTATGTACATAGTCCGTATGTTGTATGTACCTACATATGTACCACGTTTGCTGTGGAAGCTTCAAGTGTCACGTGATAACTGATGGCCTTCCATTGCGTCGTTGAGCTTGCTCGACGCCCTACCTAATGTTTACGGTGTCGTAACTTGTATGTAGGCCGTTTCTCGCACAACACTCATTTCTTTCCAGCCGATCTAGGGAAAAACACCATTCCCCTCTACAGAAATGGACAAGCCTAACGGGACAGAGGCGACCTCTCAGCGCAAGTCCGGGTTCTACATTACCGGCCCTGGCGCAGAGCAACGACAACACATACCCGCCCGGCGGAACCAATATCAGCTACACGAGCAAATCCAACGGCTCTACTCAAGCTACGATGCCCCTTTATACGCGCGGCTGCGTGGATACACGCGCACGCACACCTTAGACATAGCTGAAGGCGCAGTCCTGGCAGTCACAAACGGCGCGAATAGAGCTCTGAGCGACACGGAAACGGGAGCTCTGATGGAGCACCTCTTGGCCGGCGTGCACGCCAGTATTGGGTGGAAATACATCAAGATCTGTATCGCAGGCGCACTGGCGTATCGTGGTCGGAAGATCATGCGGTTCCCCTTTATGAACGTCTTTATCGTGGGGGGTAGATTTGATCCAACGACTTGTGGTACACCAGTGCGCGTGATGTGGCACACTGCTCGCTTCGCGGCGTACTACGGCCTCACCACATTTATAGGCACACCACTCTTTCACGCGGTCAATTTCGTGCGCCAGAGTAATGCGATGACACAGGACAAGCGCTTACGTCCTTTGATGGAGGAAGTGCGAGTGAAGGCAGTCGGGAATACCGAGAATCGAGGTCTTTTCGATGGGCAGCAGCAACAGCAACAGCAACAGCAGCAAACACAGCAACAGCAGCAAATACAGCGACAGAAACAGCAACAACAAGAACAACAACAAGTTTACTCGTCCCAATCTGACGACGACTATCAGTCATCGTCTCAGACGATCCGAGCACAAACCCAACAAGCATGGTCTTCTCCTGGCCGCCAGCCCGAAGCGTCACGGGAACCAGAGAAACCCGTCCCTGCAATGGGCTGGGACGCGGCTAGCGACATAGACGATGCCTCTCCCATTGCGCCATCCGCGCAACCGCAATCTGGCTCCACGTACGGTTCCGCATGGGAACGCCTCCGACAACAGCAATACCAGAGCCCACCGACGCAAGAGCGCGCACCGGACTTCGATGACGGATGGGCTACCGACGATGAAGCTAGTCCACGGTACCGGGGCAATAGGCGCACTTCTGCCTTCTCCACCACGACCGATTCGGAAGAGGCCAAGGCGAGGAGTAAGGCTCAGAGGGAATTCGATGAAATGTTAGAAAGTGATCGACGGGGGGGAGACGCGGAACAGAGATCCTGGGGCAGAAGGTGATATGCCGCACATATTTAGACCGCGAAGTTTTGTTGTCGGGCACCAGGGAGCTTCTATCTTCTTGAATTCACACGTCTATCTCGTAGCAATGATTTGTCCACCCAAGCGGGTATGAGACTTTTATCCAATTTTTCTTCATCTTTGTTAAGAAGATGCCCCTCTCTCCCGGCGCAATCGAGTTACACCAAATTCTGATTCAAAAAAAAGAGAAAAAAAACCCTCCGAAACGAAGGAGAAAAAACATGCGTGGCCAAATGAATGAATGAAGATATGCAAAATAAAGGACAGTGTAATTCAAAAAGCAGTCAGCCTTGATTTTCAAGCACGTGGCGCACATATAAATGCGTCCCGACAACAAAACATCAGATTCGAATCCAGATTCATATCAACGCCCTCCTTTTTGTAAATGAACCTCTTCCACCCCCTCTAGGCTCTAACTGACGACGTCGTCGTGCACCTCCGCAGGCTCCACCACATCACCCTTCTTCTCCACATCCGCTTCAAGAATGCTCTCCCCGGCAGTGTTAGTAGCCAGTGTCAATGACTCCAGCCCTCCATCGTGGGACTTGCCCTCGTTCTTCGCCGCCGTCGCCGTTTCGTGTAGTCCTGCCGGCTGGCCTCGTAGCTCGTCAGGTGCGACGGCGGGTCTCGTCGCTACAGGTACGGGGGGTGGTTCTGAAGGATCCGGTTCTTTCTTTGACTCCGGCACTGGATCTTGTTTCGATGTAGATGCGGGAGGTCCGTTTTCAGAGGGCGCGGACGCTTCAGGAGCTTCATACGTCTTGACTTCATCCGGACTTATCTTATCTCCATGGTCGGTGAACAAAAAGTCCCCATCTTCGGGACGAACCGACCACACAGTTTGCGGCATGGAGAACGACAGCACCGGAGCCGCTGAGGCAGCTTCCGGCGAAGACGAAGATGAGGCAGCTGTGCTTTTTGCGGCTGGAGCACGACGTTGGGGTCCACGAGCACGGCTCTTTCTGGCATCGACCAAAGGAGCTTTCTCTTGCTCCTCGACGGGTTCCTCTTCCTTGGGTTCCTCCTTCTTCACGCCTTGTGGCCCCAGTTGGAGCCGTTTGTTTAAATCGCTCATGAAACCCGCCTGCAGAGCGGCGATCTTGCCCCCCACCGATTTGCTGGGAACAGGAGGCTTAGGTTTTGAAGATGAGGTACCGTCTTTGAAGTCTCCCGACGAGCTCTTAGAAGGACGGGGAGGAACCGATGGCTTTGGTTTCTCTGAAACTGACGGTGGTTGTTTCGTCGCATCGTCGCCGCTATTTTGTCTGCCGGCTGGTCGTGCGGGCACGGCTGGCAGTTCCGGAGAGGGCGAGGACTTCTTTGCGGGCCGAGCAGGTATTTCAGGCCTAGCTTGCTCTATAGGTGACGCAGACACCTCGGCTTCGTGGATATGGCTTTCCGGGGTATCTTCCCAGACGTCGCGACTCGGAAAGCGCTTGCTGCTTGATGTCGGCCGCGAGCTTGTCTGCAAGTGAGGCTGCTGGCCGACCCATGGTGGTCTAGAGTCTTGAAGAGGCAGATAGTTGTTTGTGCGACCCTTGGCTTCCTTTTCGGCAAGCTCTTCTTGGTACAGGGCAAATGCATGAGCTGGGGTGATGGGACGGATTGCTTGATGGGCAGACGATCGCGTCTTCTCCGGCTCTGGCACCTCTGGTGTGGATACCTCTGCCGTGACGTGAACACTGTTGGGAGCATCTTCCCAGACATCCTTGCTGGGGAAATGATTCCGCTCACAGTGCTCCTCCTCTGGTTCCTGCACGACGACGGTTGCTTCCTTGCCGTCTTCGGGAAAGAGAGGATCATATTCCTCCACGTCTTCCAGGGGAGTAGGCTTGTGCTCCTGAACTACTGAAGAGTGGTGTGGAGTTTTAGACCGACTCGCGGGTCGAGGAGGGGGGTCCTCGCCGTCATACGAGCTACCGTGTCTTTGTAGGTGAGGGCGTATGGCGGGCTTGTGACCTCGAGGGTTAGGGTCCTTGCCAACTTCGTCCGAAGCGAGAATAGGAACGGAGTAGTCTTCGGCTTTGTCTTCTTCTCCCGAGTCTTCGCCATAGTGGCAAAACTCGGGGTTCTTGCCGTCATCGACGTGGATGCCCTCATCATCCTCTGAAGCTTCTGATTGAGAAGCACCAGCCCCGCTGGCTGTGGGTGTGACGACAGAGGAAGGACGTGAGGATGAAATACGCGAGGTGTACTTTTCCGTAGCCTCAAAGGCAACATCATCCGTAGGCGTACCACGAACCTCACTGGAGCCTGTTTTGAAGAATGAAGGATGTATTAGCGTTTGTCAATTTGACCTGGCTCGAATCGGAAATGCTTCATTTCACGCATTGCCCTCTAATTTACATACCAGTAACCGCCTGGCGACTAGCCGAATCCCGAACAAGCTTATTCAGGTCCGTGCTACTCATGGCGTAGTCGTTCTGTCTGTCATGGTGGGGAGTGTGCTGTTCCCGCTGAAGCGCTTCGGGATGCTTCTCGTAGTATGCCTTTCCCAATTTATCCTTCGGAGCTACTCCGTGGCCATGAAGACCGTAGCTGCCCGGAGGCAGACTGCGCGCACTATGCTTGCGAACATGGTGGCTCTTGGGGCTTTCATGACCAGGCCCAGGGGACGGAGCCTGGACATCTCCAAGGTGCTTGTTCATGGGAACTCGCTGGCCGATTTCCGGAATACCGCGATCGTCATCCGTGTGGTTGCCCTGATCGCTGCAAGTCGAATAGCTGCTCGTAGGTCGCTTCCGCGTAGACTGTTGCGAAACAGCTCTTTCTTCTCGGCTACTTGGCTGGCCAATTCCAAAGGCAGCGGCCTTGTCGGAATCGGTGCGAGTCACTCCCATGACCTGCTTTTTGGCGCTCGAGGCGGGGAGCGATGGCTTGGGCGCGTGAAGCGTTAAGCCTTTGTCTAGCAGCCGAGTCTGCTCTGGTGCCGAGGGTGGAGGCTCATCATGGCTCAGCTCGTCAGCGACGGCGCCATATTCCATGCCCTCTTCGCCCACGGAGGGTAGGTCAACGCTGCGAGAGCGCTCAATCGGGTCCAATGAATGCTGATGTGACGCGTGGTGTTTGCTCGGGCCATTGTCCATTGATTCGGCGGGAATCCCCTGCATGAGCGGCGACGGTGCAAATCGATCGCGATTGGGAGAAATTGACCGATTGACACTTTTAGTGCCGGGACGAGGAGGCACCTTGGGCATCAGCCCACCGGCGGCATCTGCGTCGGCCGACGTCGCGTAACGAGGCGGGATCGCCGGTGCTTGTGGCATTGGTGCTGTTGACATTGTCGCTGTCGATCGACGGCTGCACAGGAGTGTATCTGCAGAAAGGGCCTCTGGGGGGCCGGGCGAGAGGATATGAAGAGCCTGGGCAGTATAAGAAGCGAGCTGCCCCGTGGCGATGTATTCGAAGAGAGGTAGGAAGAAGGAGGAGTCAATGGCAGGCTATGAGAAGCATATCTAGAAAGAAAACGATCCCGATTAGCTTTCTGAGTCACCACCTATTTGAGGGCTCAACAGTCGCTCAGGTGCATTGCAGGGGTTACGTCGGGAGGTCACTGATAAAGACTGTGGAGTCTGGATCTGGACACTCGTGACTCGTGAGTCGTGACTCGACATTGGACAACTTGCTGGTTGTCGCAAGATAAGCAAAGCCACGATCCGAGTGCAAGACAGCAGCGAGCCGAGCCCGGGCGATTGGGGCCTACGATGCACGGCGGAGTGTGAGGCGAGGGTTGAGGAGAAGAGTAAACTTACACGCAATTGATACTGCAGATGGTATACATACGACGAGTTGAAACCCAGGAAGACGTTGGAGGAGAAGTCGCAGTTCTCAAGCGAGGAAACCGGGCAGCGGCCTCGATTATACTTCTTGAAGCCCGTGGAGGCCGAACGGCGAAACGTCAACGACCCATTCAGGCCCCTTCAAGCCGTCAAGGGCCACGGCGTCACCAGACCAGGTGCAGCTCCGCGTACCGTCCGAATACATAGATCCAGCACGGTGCGAGCTGCTCCAGGGGACCGCCTTTCCGGCCGCTATCTGTACTTACCTACGGAGTAACCGCACGCCTCTAACACGTTGAAACTTGACGCTAGGACGTTGCCTCGCCGGCCCCAAGTCAGCACTGCAGGCAAAGACTCAAAGGGGCCCTCGTGTCGGCTCCTCTGCTGAGATTTGGGAATAATCACCGATGGGTGTATAATACCGACCGACTGCACGCCCCTCGGCAGGAACATCACCGACGTCGATGTCGGAAGAGAATCACTCAGCCGCTGAGCTGCCTTCAAGGGACGTAGTGTACCGCAGCAGGTGTACCTATACTGGATGTCCTCAGCGCTCACCAACTTGCCCGGCAAAGACCGACCGGCTGTGACACAGTGCGGGGATTCCATCTCCACAAGCAAGCTTCCACCAGCACCAACTTCCAAGCCGTCTTAGGCCCAATCACAAATCCAAGGAGTCGGATGACCCGCAGGATTTTTGGCCGAGAAACGCCATGCATTCATTGCCTGGCTGATGGATGAGCAAATACCGCTCGAGATGTTTCTACGTATGTACCTCCTAAAGTAACATTTCTCTTTCATTTCTTGTCTCTTCTGTCTCCTGTTCCTTTCTGGGCTCTTCTTGAATTGCCTACCTTATCTCTCCTTCCTTGTACCTTGTTTTGGCCGGCACCGCGCGGAGGACACTGAAAGTTCAACATCCGCTGCGATCCTTGCATCATGCACGCACTAAACCACGAATAGGTACCTACAACCCTCCAATCCAAACTTGGAAACTTTACTGCAAGGCTCGATAGTGTTTGTGCCGTGCAACGCCGTGGCTGAACACACCTTCCCAAATTCGCCCCAGTTCCGCCTTGCTCTGTTCGTTTCCCAAAAATGACGTGCTGATGGCCTCGAGCGCTTTCTCGGCACATGACTTCCAGCAGTGCCTATCTAATAGAGCACTGACATCTCTTTCTGCAGCTCAGCCACAGAACGAACGTGAGGCTTATTGTGACTCGGGACTCGTGACTCGTGAGGCAGGACATGATTGATGTGTAAGTTTGCTGTGCTCCTCGACGGTTTCCTCGAACGCGGAGGAAACAAGAAAGGGACAAAAAAGGGGTCCTTGGTCAGATCGGGACTTGGTTTCAGTGGTGCGTCTAACGTGATGCGTCCATCACATCATGGCGTAGGTACATGTCTTCCGAGCCGTCCATCGTGCCGTGTTCTGTCAATCCAGCCCAGGGCGTCTCCGGGATTTGATCTCGCCAAAACGAAAGAGTTAAAGTGCAACTCAAACCCGTGTTCGCTGGTGTATTGATGGCTTTGCTTGTAAAAGCACACTTGCATCTACATCCCTAGTTCGGAACGACGACAGCACTGACGGACAACTTGTAATCGTGAAGCTGGCTGTAATCGTGAGGCGGACTTACCAAGGCTCATTCTCATTCCACGCACGAACCAGCAGAGCCAAACAAGAAGGTTCCAATAACTATAATATGCACAGCAGCTTCACGAGACAACAAAAACAGAAGAAACCTCCCCAGGTGATTCAAACCCATTCGTTTTCCCAAACACCTCACTTCACGTCACTGCCCAGCCATCAGTTCGTCACTTTTGAGGGCACAAAGCTAAAACATAATTTACAAAGTAAATAAGCCAAAGGGTTTCGCATTCGCCATATGAATTCGTTCCACTCCACTACCCGTGTCATCGCTCGTCGTCCTTTCCCTGGTCCTTGCCGCTCGACTGCCCAGCCCAGAAAGCTTGCGAATCCTCTCCTCGTGATATCTTGGAAATCATGGTGAAAATTGATTGTACCGCGTCTCGAGAATCCCTCTACACAATCATCTGCGCAACGCCAGCACCGCCCAGAGTCTTGCTTCCAACAAAGTCTTGACCTTTCAGACCAGCAAGTACGTAGCACAGAGAAGTAATGAGCAGGAAAACGGCGGCGGCGACCAAGCTTGTGGCAGCACGCAGGAGACTCAAGAACTGGAGGAGGGACATGACGCCATAAGCGGCGGCTCGCATGTAGTTGGTGGAGATCTTGCGAACGTTGTCATCGAATTTGCTAGACGTGGGACAGATGCGCAGTAGCAGGGGTACTTCGATAAAGATGATAAGAAAGGAGGACGCGCTGCAACAACTTATTAGCGGTGTTTTTTTTTTCAGAACTGACCCCGTGACTGGAGCTTTGCCGTAGCTCGAGGATCAACTCACATAGCTATAGCCGCAAATACTATGATCAGAGGCAAGAAGGTGAAGATCGATGAGATGCCTGTCGCTAAGCATATAATCATGGATAATATTCCGAACCTATCCACCTCGCGTTAGATTGAGAACATTGGCCATAAGTCGTCGCATCTGATCCGTTCGTGATGTTCGTGTGCAACGTGCTCGCATGTGTCGAATAGTCTGTCGGCGGGCCGGAAGGGGCGCAGCGAGAAGGTATGGAACGAGCAACGAGCCCAAGACTTACCATTGTCCATAAATGCCTGTCGAAAACGTTAGTCTTGGCCATAGCAAGAAGAGGTCCCGCGTGATAGGAGGATTGTCTAACTGAAGTTTCTAGTTTGAAACTCTTCCTTGAGCGTCATCGTGAATCGTGATGACTGCCGCAAGCTTTCTGCACTAGTCCAGTTTTGTTGTTGGCGGTGATGCTCCGAGGCGCTCGACGCGGGATAGCTAGAAAAGAGCGCAGAAAGACAAGAAGCTGCAAGGTGTGAGATGACTCGATACAAGTGATTTCAATGCGTAGCGTGTCGCGAGACTTTTCTGCGTTGTTGATGCGGCTGTGTCGGATGATGGTAAGGAAATGGAGCGAGTCGAAGTCGCACGTACGTAGCCTCTTCCTCTTCTGGAGCTCGCGAAACGGAAGCGGGCCTCGAGGCTGCGCAGTGACTCAGTGATCCTCAGTGAGTGCCGCTTTGTTGTGGCCTGGCGAGAGGCAGGGGTCTTTTTGTCCGGCAAGTTATGTACTCCGTACCTAGGTATTTAGGTATGTAATCCCCTGATCGAGGTGGGATTCAAGTTTGCATGTCAATGCAGGTACTCCGTAAACATTGTTTGGGCTCAAAGAAAGGCCTTTGAAAGTTCTGGTCAATCCGACTCAAAGGTGCCCAAGATCTTACACCTGCCTGTGTTCGCTACTGTCACTACCTGACAGCCAGATACGTGAGACATCTCCCAGGGACCAAAACACAGCTGTTGATGCTGGGACCTCGAACAGCCCCTGTGCCGGACGACCCGTCGACAAGTGTCTTCTTCCGTGTCCATACTGCAAAAGCAGCCGGCCAACGTGCTGAATTGACCCGACAACAAAACAGAGCCAGGCCGTGCAGTCGTCAGTTCAATCTCACTCAGGTCTTATGCAGCGCAAGAGCAGAAAGCCGCGGACGGAACAAAGTATCTATGCTGCCTCGGCGTACAACTTGGTACACGGGATAGGTGGGTACATATGTATGCATTGACTCCTACGTTGCTCAACAACCATCGCCTCAACGGCGCTCGCGTGCCTGCCTAAGGTATGACAATATGAAACGGGCCAACATGATCTAGGACTAGGTACGTGGCTCACCTGACAGGACAGGCAAGAATTTAGCTCCGTAAGGTGAGTAAGGACTCAGGAGAAAGAGGCAGCAATGTCACAATTCGAGTGCCACACTAATGGGTGATTTACGCCGTGGCTTGAACAGTGCAAACGATCACTCATAACGCTTTCTACAGCCCTGCATCTTTTTGCACAGCACAGAAAAGGAATGGCGAGAAGAGAGTGTTGGAGACACAACAGGAGATCTTGTTGCGCCACGTTGAGGATCAGCAGGAATCTCAGCTACACAATGATGACGATAGTGGCCTTGATAATAGATATCAAACCTGTCCGAGTCTTCATATGAGAATTCCCACCGAGAGCCTCGGAGGTAGCCAGGAGAGGAGAAGATGAAATAGCTCTCAGTGTGCCTCTAACCTTGTATTCCACGCGATAATTCGCATGTAAATTACGGAGTACATAAGTTATGTGACTCGGTGAGGAGGGTAAACATTGAAATGACTGACTGGAACTTCTTCGTCATTGAGCTTAACTATGAGTATGGCTTGCCATCCAGGCAATTCATTATCCATTCACCTCCAATGTTTCAAAAACAGTATTCCCAGAGCTGACGTTCGACAGCCAATTCTGCCTCAAAATTTCTGAGCTTTCCAAATACTGCATCAACAATCTTCAACCACCGCCGGTTGAGCTTTGTGACAAAGTGCGCCTTGGTGTAGTCCCAGTAGTCTGGATACCATCCACAGGTTTCCCAGTCAATGAATCCTGAAAGTCTTCCATTATACATCATGATGTTTCGCATGTTCAGATCCCCGTGCGCGAAAACAATTTCATGTCCGCCACTATGTAACACATTTGGAAGTGCACCGCATCGAAGAGTGTCGTTGAAATCTTCCTCGTCCACAAAGGGCCCAAGATGGCGTATTTTGGTGCAACCTCCTTCGGTATCGCTCGCAGCTCTGAGAGGTGTTTCTGTAGATCACCTATCAGAGTCGTCACCTCGTCACGACTGAGGGTGTCGATACACCAGCCCAGAGGAACGCCGCAGACTTTGATAGTCAGAAGATAAGACTTCTCCGAATCCGATGCAAGATCCA
>QEQW01000580.1:0-17285 GCA_004016085.1 Claviceps quebecensis
TTTTTTTTTTTTTTTTTTTTTTTTTTTTTTTTTTTTGTCTTCTTTCCCTCTATGTACCAGTTGTTGTGTCTGGCATAGTTTCAGAGTGTTTCTGGGGTCGCCACGAATGACTCGCCGAGTTGCAGGTAGGTACTTCAGCTGGGGCGTCGTATGCTCATCCACTTGATCTGAAAACATGGATATCATTCGTAGGTGCAGAAGTACATATATGTATCCTGAAACGTGGGAATAGTAAGCAGGTCACCAGCTGAACACGTGAGTCTTGCATTATCGTATCGTATGCCTCACGCACCCAGATCCTCACGCAGCCTTGGCAGTTGTACCGTGCGGGCGCATCGTTTACTTGAACAGGCTGAGAAGTAGGCATGTACTTGAAGTTGCGCTATTTGTCATATCACTCATGCATGTGTTGGGAGGGCATGTTTTACCGCCTGTCGGAAACCACTGCCGCTGTTTAAGATACTACAAAACAGCTCGTTCTCTCGGTCGGATGTCAATTCATGTCAATTTTATGTCTCATTCTCCGTGGTACTTGCCAAAATGTATTTGTTGTTCGTTTCCTCTCCTTTGTTCATGGCTTATGGACTGTGTCTCTGTTCTTTTTTCTGCTCTCCTTCGTCCTTTCTGACCATCATTTGTAGACATTCCTCCCAACAGCCCATTTTCTCGAACCGAGAAGTGTACGGAGTACCTACAGACTCCAGACTTCAGAGTATGTACATATTATACGTCTGATACCTAAATGGCGGCCACATGAGCTTCCCCCGCCACAACCCTGCAGGCTGCGATACGAGGCCCTGCCTCGCCAAGCCCTCCCCGCGCCGTCCCCGTTGATCGCTGACCCGATATGTATGTACCTACCTGGTAGGTTTGTATGTAGATATTACTCCGTACAGCCACCGCCATTGCTCTACCCCAGCAACAGCATGACAAAAATAAACAACAAGAGGAGGAATACGAAAAAGAAAGAACGAAGCACAATACGGAATACATAGGTAGGTACCTACTTTTGCCAACCCTGCCACATCAAACCTGCAATGCATGGTCAAACGGCGGGCCAACGAGGTCGGATCGACGCACGGCCTCATGCATGTCCCGGTCCCCACAGTACCTCAATCCGCTCCGTGGCCCAATCGGCTTCATGGTTCGGTGGGCAAGGGGTGGGTCCGGGGAATATGTACAAAGACGTCTCTCTGCCTTCCGATGTCATCTCGGGGTCCTACCTACAACCTAGGTATAGGTACCAGGTACCTAGGTACCTCTCATATAGTCACCGATGTTGCCGGCCGGCTTCATGGCGGTGCTTTGAAGGTTCGTTCCTCGGCCAGGAGTGACGTCTTGAATAGCCGAGATATGGGCTTTGATCTTTTGCCGCTTCTTCATCGTCTCTGCTCAGTGCTTTCTCTCAGGGCTGTCTTGTGACTCACTCCGGCAAGGGAAGAGGAGAGGGGTCTTTTATCCACACGAGAAGCCTCGTACTGTGATGTCGCACTGGATGCGGGGAGGGGGGCGTGGTGTGCAGCTTGCAGATGAATGAGCATCGAGGGGCATGGATAGTGTTATGTACTCGGAAGGTATATAAGGGCTGTCTTGGGACCTTCTTGCCAAACGAAAAGAATAACACGGCGTTCCATATCAGACACATCTTCATACTACCTACTCATAATTTCTTCAAGTCATCACAACTAAGAAACACCTCTTTAGTAGTCCTCAGTTTCTCAAAATGCAAATCTCCAGCATTCTTACCGCCGCCATCATGGCCGTTTCGGCCTCGGCAATTCGCGGTAAGTCTCTATGAGCATGGCCCGATACCGATCAGCCAGCCCAGCCTTCCACAAAACAAAGCTTAACCAATTGGCAATGGGTGATGTGTACTGACTTCTCTATCCTTGCTCTGCAGTCTCCTGGGACGCCGGATATGATCGAGCCGACCGCTCTCTCCGAGAAGTCTCCTGCTCAGACGGATCACACGGCCTGTTGCCTCGATTCCCCACGCAAGGCTCCCTGCCTCACTTCCCCAACATTGGCGGCGCAGACTCCATCGCTGGCTGGAACTCGCCCAGCTGCGGAACGTGCTGGCAGCTCGAGTACCATGGAAATAAGGTCAAGATCTTGGCCATCGACCATGTCGGTGTCGGCTTCAACATTGGTCAGAGAGCCATGGACGCGTTGACGAATGGACGTTCGGTGGAGTTTGGTGTCGTAGATGCAGTGGTTACGCCGTTGGCTGCGGGAGAGTGTGGCTTGTAAAGACGAGCTCGCGATTGCCGGTGTTGTGATTTCTTTGGGATGGCGTGCAGCGACAGAGTGATGAGTGCACCACAATTAGATTATTTTAATATACTTCTCACAGACGCCGGACCGCATTCATTCGTGGTCGCAACTTTGTACCTAAAAGTTAAAGTGTGTATCGTTTTGGCCTTGACTATCCTTGCCTCAACGCCAAGACTCTTGGCGTCCTTCTTCGCCGGAGAGCGTAACGGTATTGCGCTCTCGTGTGCGCGTGATAGATTCTTCCTTCTTTGGTCTATCATTAGTCGTCGCAGTTCGCGGGACAAAGTCTCGTTCCGTGTATAGTATATGTATGTATGTACTCTGTAGTTGTATATACCTAGGTAATCTTCGATGCATACCTCAGTGTGGACTGCAGGAAGAGGAAGCAGTCCCACTGCCCAACCAAGTTTGCTTGCTGGTCGTAACCTTGACATAGATTAAAGCCCCAATGGCAAGTTGGGCCTTCCGTGTTGTGTGTTGTGGTGAATGACTGGCATAGAAATGTAGCAGTAGGATCGATGCAGGAGGACGGGTGTTGTAACTTGTCGACAATAACTAGTGCCTCCTCTGTCAAATATCTACTCGCGGGCATGTCAGCACGATTTTCACATTCTTTTCGTCCCGTTTCGCGTATATTGACACCTCTTGCGCGAATCGAGCTTGCTCAGAGCTTCTTTGCCAAAGTGACGGGAAGGAAGATGGCAAAGCTCTTCGCTATGTGTATGGGAGAAATGATAAAGTTGGGCCCTGGCCCGGACGCCATCACCGCACGCATCGTGTGTATGTATGTATGTATGTAATGGGGTTCCATTGCGAGTAGTCGTAGAGAGGCAGCTTAGGGGCTGATATTCCCAAGACAGTAGATACCAGGTAGTGCGTCTTGATCATCTTGTCAAGAACCAACTCCCCTTTGGAGCACCAAATCGCAGTGAATAATCAGGCCCATTGTGCCAAATACCTCTTCCTCTAAACGACTTGCAGACAAGGTGTTGAGTCTTGACGTGAAACCCTTCCACAACGGCAACATTAAGCGATTTCCAAACGACACTTTTCTCTCCGTCATTCCCGCTGAAAACATTCCTCGTCAAAAGACAATTGCTTCTTCCAGCGACATAAGAATTGGTTGTGCCCTTCTCAATGATTTCCTTCTCTGCAGGGGCGGCTTGATGTTCGTATCCTTGAGCCATCCTCGTAATACCAAAGGCAAGATAATATGTACAGCCATGGGCCAGCTCTAGCATCCTCCATGACTCTAGGTGGCTGTTGCCTGACTGAAGTCGTCGCCTTCTCGGCGGGAACTGGAACTGGATCTTACGGTTCGATCGTCAAGTTCAACCGCAGCCTCTGGCGTCAGTATATCTTTGTAGATAAGTGTAATTAACATCCTGGCCAGCCCAGCAGAATGCGGCCCCAGCGCAGAGTAGAGGCATTCAAGACCCGCCGAGAGCGTCATCTTCTTCGGCGCCTGGACCTCCTTCTTCGTCGTGTTCTCTGGCGGCCACTTGGCATATATGCCAGAAACTCGGCCATGTTGAAGACCTTGCCCGCTGTATCTTCGGGATCGTGGTTGGGGATGACGGGCCCGGGGATCGAGATTCGGCTGGCGAAGGCGCGTCAAACGAATTGCTGGACTCTACAGAACTTCGATCTCACTTTCACAGTCATCGTGCAGAAAGTGAACGACATCGGGGCCAAGTCAGGCTTCAGCATGCTGTTTTCCCACTGGCAAATTATTCCAGGTCGTCATCTGACTGCTGGGTCCGCAAAAGTCTAATGGTCTTCCCACTGGCTCAATGGGCAAGGAGAGCCGAGATTTCCTGTCTCATTCGGCGTTGGCGAGTTGTGACTGTGCAAAGTGGAATCGTTAGGTCAATGCGCGGCTGGAGAGGGTGCCAACCAAGTTGAACCTGCGTAGATGGATGCGCAAGCTCAACAATACATGCATCTCGCACTGAGGGCCCAGGAATGGAATGATGTATGCTTGATGTCGCTCTAAGATTCCCCTCTTCGTGGAGGTAGGTCTCGACTCGGCGGTGGATTTCGCTCTGATCAAAGGCAGGCTGCAGTGTACCTAATTTGGCAGATCTTGGAGGTCGTGGACCGCGTAGACGAGCCTTGGTCGCTTGCGCGCCATGTCGGGCATCTGACGTGGAGAAAGTATTCGTTAGCAAAGCGAGGGAAAGTGTATCTGAAATTTCCACATACATACTGAATTTCTACGCTGCAGCGCAGATCACTGCCACGTCACACGTTAAGATGTGGTATGCTAAAGTTGAAAAGTCGATGTTGACGGCACGAAGTCGGAGCTCCAAGCCTTTGGCGATCGCGCCTACCGCCGCACAGGGGCTAATTTAGTAACGGCATAAAGGCGTCACGTACACAGAAAAAAAAAAGCAAGACTCCAATTTTACAATTCTTGTCTTTTCTCTATATAATCTGTTGGAATCGCTCATCTGTCGTGCGATGCGAGGGATGAGATGTATCGATGTTTGTGCGTGACCTCTAACTACATGGAACTGGCCCCTGGGAAGGGCTGATTTATAGTTGAGAGAATAGGGCTTCTCCCAGGTTCTATCTTGATTCCCAAGAAGTCTTTATGATGGTTCGCCGAGACTGTTGGTCAGTCTTCGGCGAATGTGCTTATCTACGGAGTTATGCGAGGAGATGAGTGTCTTGAATTGCATCATTCGATGTTTGAGTACGATACCCTCCTAGAGCCTAGGTACCTAATGTACTCCGTAGGTGGCAGGAACTTGGAACTGGTGGCTGTCTTATGGTAAATTCCTAGGCACCTAATACATAGGTAAATTTACCTACCTGGTACATAGGTATGTATGTATGTACAATCCACGCGTGACGCAGCTACATACCTACCTACCTACATAACTTACATATAAATTAGTAAGCCCTGATTTGCCGATGAACTTCCTGACGCAGAAATTCCACAATGTTGGGCCGATCGTACATACTACGGTCTGTACACTCCTTCGACAACAATTTGGTAACAATGCAATGTCATTATATCAACCATCAACAACACAACGAACTCATCGATTTTGGCTTTCTAGAGCATCGTTTATCATCAACATGTTTCTCGTAGTGCTCTGATCGAATGGCACAACAAAGCGGTCTTTCCACACGGCGTCGCGATGGACGCACCCTTCCCAGGCGAGTTAAATTTCGAATCGGACAGCGGCACCTAGTCCGCAGGTTTAACAACGTCGCTATGGGCATAGTAACGTCCAGCGTTCTCTCCCTTGTTCAGGGCACTGATCAGGGTTGTAATAAGAAAAGGTCGAAATTCCTAGGACATGGCCGATCGGAGATACCTAGGTACCAGGGAGTTCTTCTATGTCCCCTGGCAAGGGCTCACGGCGGGTTGGTTTATCGCTGCCGTCCCGACTTACTCGCCAAGCTATGGGGTAGATGAAAGACGCTTTTGGCAAGTCTACGAGCACGCCATTGAACGCGGACAAATGTCGTTTCCAGACGTGCATCCGCATATTCGGCCTGTTCGAAGAATGTTAAGCGGACTGATGGATCACGTCGTGGACAGGTACCTTGAGCAGCAACCGATCGAAGCGGAGCAACAAGAGAGACAACAAACGATGTCAAAAATACCGGCCGATGGACGTGGTCACTTCCTCTCTAGCCTGCTGTGATATTTTCCATCAGAGTGCTGCAGTGCCGCAACAATGTGAACTCGCAGGCCCGGCTTCTTGTTGTCTCTCTTGTTGCTCCGCTTCGATCGGTCGCTGCTCAGCCAGTCCACGACGTGATCTATCACCCCGCTTAATATTGTCCAGACAGGCCAAATATGCGGACACACGTCTGGAAATGACAGTCCGCGTTAAACGACGTTGCCAGAAGCGTTCATCATCTAGTTCGATGAGAAAGTCGGGACGGCGGCGACAGGACTGGTTGACCTGCTGCGAGCCCTTGCTAGGGTAGAAGAATTCTCTGGTCTGTATTTCCCATGTGTTAGAGATCTCGACATTTTATTCCAGCCTTCTCGCCTTGACGTAGCTCGCAGCATCGTCGGGCAGGTCTGCCAATATGTCGAGAACCAGAACTGTTCCGTCGTCCACCCTGTTAGCGTATCCTCTGAAATAATATTTCCATGCCTGAACTCACGTCGTCGATCCTGCAATTTATCACCGGAGACCACATCGAGATCCCAAGACCGCTCTGGAGATCGTTTCCTGCCCACATACATCACACAAAACACACCACAAGGACTTTCACTTATCTCCCGACCGAACCGATCAACAGATAACCATCAACAATATCCAGAATCAGCATCTCACTACACCGACATGGCTTCAACTGTCAACCTCATGTTCGCAGAACGCGATATCAGTTACCAGTACCCAGGATCTTATGCACATATTTCTCGAACAGTCCTCACGAACCATCTACAGTGTGGATTGTCGAACGCCCGATCAGCACTGGAAAGGAGAATTCATCACCAGAGGTGACCAGATTTACGAGTCTGTGGGGTTGTATGCCAGTACCTCAAACGACCAGAGGAACTGCCGGACAAGTCCTACTTTGAAGTAGTGTTGACAAGCCTCCACGTACGAACCAAATGAAACCCATCAACTTGCTTCACCTGGTCAGAATGTGGGTGGAGGTGGTGCAGCGTCGGCTTGACTCTCGCGTAGTCTTCCCGAGTACCATCTGCGTTCTGATAGATCGGGAAGTGGTGGAGAATGCGTGGCTTGCTCCAGGCCTGATATACCAGCATTTCGGGCTGGGAGAAGCCCAAAGATGGTCTGGACGAACTCAAAGTAAGACGTATCCGTCGGTTCCTCTGGTCGTTTGAGGTACTTGGCATACAGTCCCACAGTCGTGAATCTGGTCACCTCTGGTGATGACATCTCCTTTCCAATGCTGATCGCGTTCCACAATCCACACTGTAGATGGTTTGTGAGGACCACTGTCAGCAGCGGCAACAGCGGACGATGAGCACGTCGAGGAATACACCGAGCAAGATTAGGAACGCGATCCGCTTTCCGTGGTTGAAGCGTGTGTGAACAGCCTGTCCCGTACAAATCACTAGGCTACTTGGCCTACTAATCGGCTCATGTTCACGGGTAAGTTCAGGATGCATCGATCGGCACCCATATATAAGTATGTCTAGTAAAGCATCAAACGTCGTGTCATGCACCGCAGTCCCTCACAGCCCCTGCTAAAGTACCACTCCCTTCGAAAAGGGTACGTGAACCAGGAAGACCGCCCCTCCTCCTCCTGTACATGCAAAGCATGGGGTTGTATGAACATGACTATGGTATATGCTCTGTGAAGACGCTAGAGCGCTTCGTCTCAATGCATTTACTCTCGTCTCGTCCCGTCCCGTCTCATCTTATCTATGGCTCGAACGCTCATCGATGGCTTGCCCCGCTGGATGGAGAGCATAGCCCTCTTTCCTAGATCACTCAAAAAAGTTGAAGAAAGAAGGCGAGAAAGCAAGAAATGAGAAAAATGCTGAAAAAAGAAGAGATACCCAGGCCCAGACGAATATCGCTTTGCCTAACTTAGGGCCAGATCCAGAGTGTCAGAATAAATTTAATTGAACGAAAAGTTCAAAGTCGACAGAGTATGATTATGTTTTATTATTATTTTTACCACGCTCATCCGGCGCATAACTCTTATATCGTTTCCTAAAATAATCATCATGTTTTCTTTCGAAGAAGAGATCTACAACGCAACCTGCTGTACTACATATCGCGTACTGGGCAGTCCATACCGATGACCTCGAGGACACCGACGACCTTGCCGACTTCCTTGAAGAAGCCCTCTGGCCTACGCCCTCAATAATAAACAGAAGGAGGCAGAGAATAATCCAGTCATCATCGAAGACGGCCCCAATGGCCTCCGATGCGACACATACAAACCGAGCATCAAGAAGGCACACCTTTAAAGTAATGGAGGACCGCTTGCAACAGAGCGAAGCTGCGCGCGAGCAGCAAAGCGCCCAACTCCAGGAGCTCAACCAGGTGATCCAGCAGTTTATGTCCAATAATCGCTGGGTCTGCAGGGTTCCGTGTAACTGCTGGATCACCTTGTTGAGCTCCTAGAGTTGGGCACTTTGCTGCTCGCGCGCAGCTTCGCTCTGAGCGAGACGATCTTCGCTCTGTTGCAAGCGGTCCTGCAGCAGCCCCAGCGAGTGTTGGACACAAGTTTCGATTTGGGCCCTCGAGTGGTCGTCAAGGAAAGGAAAAGGTGCCGACATGATGGACGGAAGGGAAAGTTTGTGAACCCAATGAATTCGGAAAGGCTCCACAGTATACGGAGTACCCTCACAAACAACTGGTAACATGGAGCATAAAGAGGCAAACACGAAATGTGCGCCTCCGCTACGCGTCGCCGCACGATTTCTTCAGTTTTGCCTAATGACAAGTTTATTTTATCCTGATACTCTGGATCTGGCCCTAAATCACAAATCATGATTCCTTCCGTGGCCCAATCGGCTTGACGGTTTGGTGGACAAGGGGTGGGTCCGGGGAATACAAGGAACGTTTTGTCATGCTTCACGATTTCCGTGTTCCTACCTCTCATCTCGTTTCGTTTAGTTTCGTCTCGTCTCGTCTCGTCTCGTCATGTCTCGTCTCATCTACGATTCAAACGCTCATCTATGGTTCGGTCCTCTTTCCTAGATCGCTCAAAAATGTAAAAAGAAAAGAGAAAAAGATAAGTCCAAAGAAAGAAAACAAGAAAGCAAGGAATATGTAAAAGAAAGCCGAAAAACGAACATCAGACACCCAGACCCAGACGAATGTCGCTTTGCCTAAATCATAGGCCCTCACAAGGGGATTATAATCCTGCATGTACATGCTCATATCAGATAACTTCTCGCCATGTCACCCATCTCCCTCATCCACCCGAGTGGTAAACATTAGCAGCCCCCTCATCTCCCTCCTCTTCGTCCTCGTCGTCATCATCATCATCATCATCCGTTAAGTCTACCGCCAATTTATGCGCCTCATGCTCCATCATCTCTCGGTATGTACTCCAACTCAGCGCCGCAAATGCCACCACAATCATAGATCCCCCCAGTATAGCCGCCCGACTCAACGGCTGACCCGTGAGAAACCAATCCGCAATCGCAACAATAAAGATAGTAAGTAAAGCAGCCACCGAGGAAAGCACAGGAGACGTCAGCGAGATGAGCACGAGAAAGCACCCACTAAACGTGGCATTGGAGAGCACAGCCACGAGAATCAAGCCACAGGTATGCGTATTTGGAATCTCGAACCGTTCAATATTGAACCAGTGCAAAAATGGCAGCGGTAACCACAGCACCGTAAGGGTGAAGAAGCCGATGCAGGAGCCAAACACGTTGGCGAAGATGGTGCCCCGGACGGGAGAGACCCCCTCCGGGGGACAGGCGTAGCGCTTGTAAAGCACTTCGTAGAGGCCGTACAGGACAGAGCCAACCCCAATGATGAGGTTTCCTGCAAAGCGGGATCCCGCATTGGGAGCCTCTGAAGCACCAGCCGCATCGACCGTCGCTCCAGTGTCACCATATGCAACGATGAGGACACCGAGGATGGCAATGAAGACGGAGATGGACTTGTCGGTGCGGAGGGGCTCTTTCAGAATAGGTACCGAAAACGCATAGGCGAAGAACGCACTACAGTTATAAATGGCAGTCAGGTCCGAGGGCGAGGTTAGGCTCACGGCAATATACCAGCTGAGGCCGGCCACCGTCAGAGCCGCAGTGATGTAAATGGTCATCCGGGCGAGGTACATGAGGGGACGGCCGCGGCGGACCACACTCGGCGCCGTCACATGGAGAGTCTGCAGCTCAATCATGGTGGCCGTCGAGAGCACGACCTGGAGGTGCTTGCGCCGGAACTGCGCCCATGGTTGATCGCGTTTCTGGAGCCGCAGTGCCAGCACAGTGGCTGGCCAGAGGACGATCCATGAGGAGTGTGTGAGCCACATCATGCAGTAGGCTTTTGACCAGCCAAGGTCGTGCTGGATATAGGCTGACAGCTCTGTCTGTACACAAAACGCCACGAGCGATGCGCATAGGAACATGGCGGCGAAGAGGTACTTTTTGCGTGCTGCCGCCTTGGCTGCTTCCATGGCCGCGAGGGGGCTGCGCGCGTGCATCGTCGAGTGCCGGCTGAACGAAGGGTGTCTTGTCGCCATGGGCGAGTGGTACAAGTCGCTCGGGGTATCGGTATCGGTCGTCGATGGCGTGAGCCGTGAAGACGATGACTTCGAAGGTGAGGATCGCTGTGCGCCGGCTTCGGCCTCAGCTTCCGCCTGGGCTTCTTCTTGGGCTTCCGGGTCCGATTTAGATAGGAGGGGGACGCCGGAACGGCCGTTGCGGTGGAACGTTGGCCGCCGGTCGTAGTCCATTTTCGCTGGTCGTCAACAAAGCGCTCCGGAGAGTTTCAATCGAGACAGATGAAGGCGTCTTATATTCTTCATGTATTGATATCATCAATAGTCTAGACGGCAAGGTTTGCTCTAGCGCGAGACGGCAAGGCGCCCGTCGATACAGGAGAGGCCGAGTTTCTATTGGCGTATATGCGTGTCAGATCCCCTCTGGTTGGCGTCGCCGGCCTAAGGTGGTTGGTGCTGGCCCCGGGGAAAGACGAGGCTCTGTGGCCATTGGCGACGACGGCCCGATGCGTCGTCGTTCCAACGCAGCCTAGCCGCGAGAGCAGATTTCAGGAACCGCGCCTTGTCCTGCGAGGAAGGCCAAGGAGCAGGAAAGAGACGGGATTCGACAGGTTGCGTAGCAGTGCGCGGGGAAGGCTTGCATCAAGGGGACGTCGTTGGCGAAAGGGTGGGATGTCGAAGGACCCGTGTCCGGCTTGGTTCAGGGCTGTACAGGTAGGTGTAGGTTGTAGCCTGTAGGCTGTAGCCTGTTCGGCTTCCTTGATCCAGGACTCCAAAAGGAACCAATGGGGAGGGAGACGTGTCAAACCCGCTTTTCTCCGCAAAATACCACCCCGATCCTGCAGACTGTCATACAAAATTCTACGGCCTCACTCACTCGCACACAGGCCCTCGTGCAATTTGCTCTATTGTAATTTGCGACATCCTACGAATAATACGATGCTGCACATGCTACTTGGCGCCAACTCCAAATAGCGTCTTGCACGGATCATACCCGTACTCCAGCTCGCCATGCCAATAGTCCGTACAGTCCGCCTTGGAGACGCGCCACGCTTCGTCCAGCGCCTTCACCACCTCCTCCGGTAGCGGGCCCTTCTCCAGATAATCCAGGTTGCTCCCCAGCTGCTCGGCGCTCGACACGCCGATCAAGATGCCGTCGTTGCCTTTTGAAATGTTCAGTTTGGAATGATGCGTCATCCACCGCAGCGCCGTCTCTATCATGGTCAGGCCATGCGCCTCCACGGCGGTCTCGACAATCTGCATGGCTTCAAAGGTGCTCTGGCGGAAGTACCTCTTGCGATAGTTGGCGCCCTGCGTCGAGGACACATCCGAGAAGCGTCCGCTCTCAGGCACCATATCTTTGGACTTGATTTTACCCGAAAAGAGTCCGCCAGCGAGCGGATTGTACACGACAATGTCGAGTCCGTAGCGGCGACAGGCCGGGAAGAGCTCGGACTCGATATTGCGAGTGATGCAGTTGTACATGCCCTGATAGACGGTGGGTCGCACCCAGTTATTGTACTTGCACAGCATCATGACCTCGGCTACTTCGTAGGCCGTGAAGTTGCTGATGCCCAGGTTCACGAACTTTCCAGCCTTGTGTAGCTTGTTCACAGCCTCGAGGGTTTCGCGAAAGGGCGTTCCGCGGTCCGGTCGGTGGAGGTAGAGGATCTGGAAGGAAGCCAAGAGTCAGAACGCATCGAGTAGCACGGACGAGAACGCGGATGAAACAGAAACAGCTTGTGAAATATGCTCAACTTACGTCCACGCAGTCGGTACCCAGCTCCTTCAGACTTGTTTCCACTGACTCCTCGACCTTCTGGGCAGAATTGTCGCCGTGCTCAGCCGGGTAATGCACCTTTGTGGCCAGCGTGAGGCCTCTCTCGCGCCATCCGGTCTCTTTCGTAAAGGCCTCTTGCTTGCCGCCACCGTATACGCGAGCCGTGTCGACCTCATTATAGCCTCTAGACTGGAGCAGGTCGAGGATCTTGTTGAAGGTGTCGACGCTGGTGATGCGTGCGCCATCTTCCTCCTTGGGCCCAAAGGTCATGAGCCCGAGGATGATGCGCGGCTTGGTGTTTTGCACGAGGAGTGTCATCTTGGCGGGAAGTGGAGGACAATGTAACTTGATTCTTGGCACTGATCCGATTCGATGACGGGGGACTCCTTGGCTACTCTAGCGACGTTGTGCAACGATGGATTGCGTTGTGTGTTGCGAGGTGCGAGGTCCCGAGTCCCGACATGTGCGGGGAATGACAGGGATGACGAGTTCGAACTTCGGAGTGCGTCAGCAACTGGGCATCTCCGCGTTAAGCCCGCTGCACCACGAGGCATTCCCCGACTCCCGCCGTAGGATCCAGAGCCGCATTCCTGCAACTTTGCAAGTTGCATCCTTCCCTTTGACGCCCGCCGCTAATAAAAAAAACATGCATGCGACAATAAAGCATTGACACAGGAAGCAAAAGCCTATTCGTTCTCCATGTTCTAACTTCTGCCTCGCTCATTCGTGTATTCGTAGCAAACAGCGCCGTGGTTCGATACTTCGGAAAAAGCAGGCAGTGACCACTGACCCGTCCATCCGGCGCCCCATTATTTGCTAAAGTAACATCCCGTCGCCGGCAGGACCCGCATCCAACCCCCGAATTGGGACAAAGGTGGCCAGTTCGTGGCACCACGTCGATTTTGCCGCCATTCAGACATGATATCTGATGGTGTGACATCCCACGCCGCATCCGTCACCATCTGCCCACCGCGACTTCTTTCCCAGCAATCCGGCACCTTTGCAACAATGGCATCCCAAAGTGCTCACATTCTTTTCCCCGTTTCTGACCACGCTGCACCATTCTCATTGTCAAGAACGCCAAACATGGCCGACTATATAAGACACGCAGCGTCGTGCTATATATGCTAGTATCACATATCTCATCACTCCATCAAGACATCTTTGCATTGTCACCACCAAAAGACCAATCTCCTCTCAGTTCTGTATCAGATCAGTGAGACCACATCTCCACTCCGGGTACCATACTTACAAGTTACATACCTAAACCTCAACTCAACTGCGTTACTCGAAATCTCGTCCTCCACCACCACCACCACAATGAACTCCTTCATCGCTCGCACTGTAGCACGACGCACCTTCTCGCACCTCACCACCAGCGCTCAAAAGCCGTTGCAAAAGTCGGCGGGTGCGGGATGGGCCGCTGAGGGGAAGCGCGTGGCTAAGCAAGCTGCCTTGTACGTGTTTCTTCTTCAGGCATATCTCTCATCTTTCCCTTTCTCTTTCAGGGTCCTCCCTTAAGGCTCCCTTCCCTCTTTCTTTTTTTTGCTTCTTGAAATGCTTTCTGTGTCCGGATATGGTTGCAGCAGGGCTGACTAGATCTCCAATAGGTGGCTTCCTGGCATCTCAGTCGTGCTGGGGTGGCCGATGATTGCCAAGGCTGTGCTTGACGGACATGTATGAATCGGGGAAGGCGTGATTCCAAAGCAAGACAGTGCGGCGGTTGTATTATTCTTGTCTTTTTTTGCGCTTTAGCCAGTTCACTTTCTTTTTTGGTATCTTCTCTATGTCTATTGTGTTGGTCTGTCGTCGATATATAGACAGATGTGGGTGGCCTGGCGTCGGCGCCGTCGACAGGTTGTACATGGGTGACGGCTGCATATCTGTAGCACCCGAGCTAATAATAACACCGATCTACACACATCGTTGTGTCATGTGATGCTGCATACTTGTATCACCAGCCCTCTGGTACATATGTGTGTAGGTGACCTGCATATCTACAGGAGACTACAGCACCAAGCTGTACGCAAGTGGCGTTACCTGCTCGGCATTCTGTTACACCAAACCTCCCCCTTCTCCCCAATCTACGTGATCTATCACTTCGTTCGCGGAGCTATGGAATCCACTTTGGCCACTGAGATGGATATATCCTTCATAGACTTACTGTCGTTTTTTATGGGTTCTTGTTCGAACTTTGGACTCTTGATACATATCCACTGTAGGATAGTAGACCAAATAGTGCCTCGGCCCTCAATATCCTGCTTAATACTCCCGATCATGTTTCCTCCATAGACCTCATCAAGCGTGGACGTATCATGCCCATGAAAAACATTCCAAGTGGCCCCTGTAGTACTGTTCATTGCGTTCCCGGTTCCGTTCAGCCTTGAGCAATGAGTTCACGCGGCGTGAATTAGCTGACTGCATGATCTCTCAGTGCACAAGACTTCCTTGAAACGACTATATCGTCACGACCCGTCCCGATTGAAAGTGTTGTATATTTAGGCTTGCGCTTGTACAGTATATAAAACAGGGGTATACATAGCTACATACTCATCTCGTGACGTTTCGCAGATGCTGCACCGATCGGCGATCCGACATCGCATACACAAACAGCTTCTTCTCCTTGCTCAGCACATACTGTTGGCCTTTCAAGTTTTCAACTCCAAAACCAGAAGCCCGTCAAAAGCATATCAAGCCCTCTGCCCTTCTTCCTCACACATGCATCGAACGAGACCCCGCACAAAAGGTCTTGGAGGCATCATGTCCCGTCTGCGCGCTCGATGCAAATGGGATTTCCTGCTCATCACTAACAATGGGCTCATTACTCCCCCCGTCAAACGTCGTCCATTCCATCATGCCATCCCGTATCCGTTCGTGCTTTGCTTTTCTCTCCATGATGGACAGTCTATGCCCTCCTCTCTCTGGTGCCTGGGGCCCGGACCCGTCTCTGTGCGCACCGCCTCCTCCGGTATTCGTGCTCATTCTGGAGGCCAACACGCCGAGACGTCTCGCTGCGCGGGTGACGCCGGGTCCCAGGATGGGGACATTGGTGGCAAGTATGCCAATGAACTATGTGAAACCCATGGCTTCTTGTCAGCGTCGATGCAGCCGGGCATTCTCTTTCGTTTGTTCTCACTTCTTTCCTCATCTAGAAGACTCTGGCGCCATTCTTCACTCGATTGTATAGAGGGTCAGAGGGGTAGGGGAGCAAAACTTGTTACGCACTGTTTCTCGTAACGCCCAGATGGCTGTGTAATTGATGTAGTGAACCCGCTGGAGACCTAAAATGCATCGCAATAGGGCGGCGACAATCATACAGATGCCTGTGCAGAGCCAGAGGGTGCATATTGTCTTTCTAGAATCGACCATTGTATGTTAGTCGTTCCCTTCTTTCTTTCTTTTTTTCTTTCTTTCTCTCTTTCTCTCTTTTTCTCTTTCTCTCTTCCTCTCTTTTTATCTTTCTCCCTCCCTTTCGCGCCCTCTTTTCTTTCCCCTCGGCCTCCATCAGCTAGGTAAAGGGTCAGCAAGACTCACCTTTGCCACGACATGCGCGATTTCCAGAGCAATGGTAATGGAATGTGTGCGATAAAAAGATCAGTACTATTCGAATAAACGCGTTAGCGACAGAGTAAGATCTCCTCCCACGTTTCTGGGAGAAGCATCTTTGCATCCTCACCAGATATTCATCACGGTAAGGACATAATAGTTGGGCACATATGCTGCACATGCATCTTATGAACGGTCAGCACTCATCCCTTATCCTTTCTGGAAAGCTTCCATTGATGGAGTTCTTACCTCCTGGATATGGATACACCTGCCATTTCTTTTGCAATGGCGTACAATGCGTCAGGGTGGCCAGAATAGCGGCGACATAGGTAATTCCACAGAGTATGGCGGCTATATTGACCAGCCCTCTCTGTTTGAGATCCAGACTACGAAGCGCATCAGTAATCCAATGTCCTGTTGTGTTTATACATTTGTTTCAAACATGTGTTCTATCCTTTTTTCTTTGGAGAGTGTGAAAGGAGATCGTATAATCCTCACGTAAGTCGGCCATAGAGAAACAACATGCACGCCTTCAATGTCCAAATCGTGGTGATGTAGACACACCATCCGACGAGGAGCAACTTGCTTCCTCTGATGATCGAATTCTTCTGTTCGGTGGTGAGCGTAAGGGCCATCTCATCCGTCATGTTCGAAATCGTGCCGAGCTTCGCTGTCGCCAAACATCTCCGCGTCAGAAACGCAGTCGCAATCGGACGAAGAGGGAAAAGCATTGACTCTAATCATCGACTTGGACTTACTCGTCATCCAGGTTTGTGTAATCGCTCCCTGTGACATCGGGCAAAGGCCAAAAGAGAGAGAGAGAGAGAGATTAGCATACAGGGTGAGGCCAAGGTACCGGAATCACTTGATCTGTAAGTTTGGACACTACGTACCGTCCACAAGCCCACCAAGATGATGGATAAGAAGTCGTCTCCGTCCCAATGCCAGCCCACTTGAAGATATCGACAAAGCAGCCGACAGAGGAGGGTGAGTATTCCTAGCACATACTCTGTCACAGCTTCAATCATATTATAACGGCTTTCTCGCATGATCATTTCGCCCTACTTCGCTTCGCAATCGCCGTCGACGGCGAGTTCTGAAACAAAATGACTCCCTTTCTGGCGTTTTTTTTGTATTTCTCATGCCTGCATCAGTGCATTGCGGTGTGAGGACTTGTGCCAATATGGAACTTTTCTACAGTACTAGGTATCAAAGAGAGGGAAAGACATGCAAGAGAACTCTGTATGTATGCTGTTTTTTTCTTTTCTTTTCAAGGCCAAGGATAAGTAGTCTGTGCATGGCGATCGCCATCGGCCGACGGCTTGTCGAAGAGCTTGGGCCAAGCCCATGTTATTTTCGCCTTCCACTTCAGAAGGAGCCGTTTTTTGCAACACGGTGGCTGTCTACTAACGGCGGAAGGCAAAACTTGGAGACGCAATACAAATCGCCGCGTGTTGGTGTTGGGATGTCATCAGCCCGTCAGCACGAAGCATACATACCGTATCTACTGAGTAAATGAAGTATGTCCTGTGGAGCTACCTACCCC